>NIZV01000050.1:0-188996 GCA_003947045.1 Fusarium ambrosium
GTTGGTGATTTTTGGTGGTGGCTTTTTTATTTTGCTTGCCGAAAGAGGGGTTGTGCCGAAAGAGGGGTTGTGGATGGTATTGCACCAGGAGATAGAAGTGAACCACATGATACAATTTCAATACGAAACGTCTTGAGAGCAATATCGAGACACTCCATGGTTGTTATAGGCATGTTTTCACCCCCATTTGAAATAAGAGACTGGAGAGCAGCGCCCATTATAGGGATGGACTGGCTCTCCTGGGACATGTCGACAAGGAAGGGCTGAATCCAAGTATTGGATTGCGCCTTATAGAATAATCTCAGCCCAGAGTGAAGAACTACCTAATAGGTCAATTCCAGGCCAAAGATACGAGGGGGTTATCTTGCTGCCTACAATTTCTAAACAGAGGCTGCGTGATTCGAGAATCGTACGTGGGTGGAGGCGCAGTAAACGTGATGGTTGTCTCAAGATTACAAGGTGCATGACTGTAGTCGTACACCACGGGAGGCTCAGCGTATTGAGAACTTCTAGGCTCGGCAGTATGGTTAATCCAACGGTATTCAGTCGAGGAGCCCGAACATTGGACGCGTCGACGACTGCATGCTGCACAAGATGGACGTTGCTGGTCACATTTTCTTCGGCGCTGCCGACAACTCAAGCACCCTCCACGCGAGCGAGACATGAGGAACAAATCTCGGCGATATACCGAAGTGGAAAGTATCCCTGTTGATGATCAAATGATGCCACATTCAGGTTCGAGGAGGAGTAGGAAGGGTCTGCAGAGACAAGATGGAAAAGCTAACTAGCTATAGTTAGTAAGTGCAAGTCAACTCAACCCCCTCTCGAGGCCACGCAAGTGGGTAAAGCATAATTACGTACCTCTCCCCCCCCCCCTTTACCCAAAGTTGAATCATGTTTGACCGTCTGAAATAATTCAAATTGGAGACAACTCTCTACGGAGTAGGATACGGAGTAGGGTACGGAGTACTGCAAGAGTCGAGGTGCAGGTGGAAAAACTAGCTACAATTGGTCAAGCTCAATCCCCGTTAGTGGATCCAATGATTGAGATGTAACTATATTTGGCAGGTCTCCACCCACTTTAACGACGCAGCCAATCACCACATCCCAAGTCTAATTTGTAATTCCTCTCAACATCCCACACTTCAGCTCAAAGTCTCGATCGTCAATATTTGATCCTCCAGGAGTTAAAGACGCGTACGTAACTCATCTAGGCAGAAGCATTAAATCAAGCGGAAACAATAGGGCGAAACGCCAGATTCATCCATGGGGCCGTTGTTCCTGCATTCATGAAGTGAGGCACAGACACGTTTTTTCGTTAAATGACCAACCATATTCGTATTAATTCTCCGTGGCTTGACACTCTCTCCATCACCGCCGCCTTAGTTTACGCGTCCCGTATACCAGATGAGAGAAAATGTCTCCGTTGGGGCTCAATTAACGGCCGTCGAGTTTCTGTGCCATCCATCTAGGCCACAGAATTCATGAGGAACTTTTGGATGAAAGAGGAATGCGACAAAAACATCCACAGATCAGGGGGAGCATGTAATTTGATGGTTGTCCGTCGGACTTGGGACTTCAATATGAGTGATTGTATATAACCTATTCCCTTGTACACCTAGTTGTAACATGGAGTTCTTCAAACACCATCCTTCCTCATCGTGATCGACAAGCCAAAATGCAATCTTGCTTCGGCCGCCTTGCCGGCTATCAAAGACTAGAAGACCAAGAACGCCAACAAGATCCAGAACGTGGGTGTCTTGGAACATGGCCACCCAATCGTCCAAGATTCACAAAACCGGGATGGACCACAACATGTCTCATTCTGGTGGACTTGGCACTGTTTGGTCTACTACTCTACTCCCTACGAGATCTCTTCTCCCTACTGCGTCACAACAAGGAGATGTTTAGTCCCCACGTCAATGTGACTCTCCAGGATCAAGACTCCGTTCATTCGTCAAGGCAAATACCGCGGATTCTACACCAAACGTGCAAGAACGAGACCATCCCAGAGATGTGGGCCGAGTCCCAGCAGAGTTGCCTTAAAGCGTACTCGGGCTTTGAGTACAAGGTACGTTTGACAGTTCACCCCCCTGTGAAAAAACGCCATGTTCTAACCAGCACTCTAGCTTTGGACTGATGAGCGAGCCCGCGAGTTTCTGTCATCCGAGTACCCTTGGTTTTTAGAAACCTGGGATACCTACCCTTTTCCTATTCAACGGGCCGATGCCATACGCTACTTCGTTCTTCATCACTATGGCGGTATTTACCTCGATATGGACACCGTCTGCCACAAGCCCTTCCCGATCGACCAAATAGAAACCGACAGGAAGCATAATTCCCTCTTCCAGGCCACCAAGCCTACAGGCATCACCAACGACATTATGATATCATCCGCAAGACACCCTGCCTTTGCATTAGCTATATCTCGACTACCGATCTACCACCGTATAACGCGATTCTGGGCTTGGCTACTACCGTACGCTACAATCATGTTCTCAACAGGTCCTCTCTTTATATCTCTAGCTATAGCGGCATACCTATACGGAGAGCCATCGCTACCGTCGCCCACAGTGCAGGTCATTAGCTCGACGAATCTTAAACCCTACATCATAGACCTCCAGACATCCACTTGGTACAGAGCAGATGCTCGTGTACTAAAATGGCTCGCAAATAAGCCGTTGATCTGGTTGGTTCTAGGCACTGTGGGGGTTATTGGTGGCGTGTACCTTCTTAACAAGGTGTTGCTGTTGATCTACAGCGTCCTTTGTTACATGTTGAAAGCCATGGGTTGGTGGGTTCTCAAGGCGGCGAGGTGTGTATATAAGAAAGTGAACTAAGCATGGCTGGCACCAGATGCGCTGCATAATGTCAGAATACGAAAATTGGATCATGGTTGTTGTTCCTTGTCCTGGTCCGCCACCTTGAGAATACGGCAACGATTGTCTCTCACTGAAGATGCTCTATTGCAAAAAGAGAGCCTTCTCTCGTCTTCTGAGTATCAATTTAAGACTCATATGCCTTTGATGCAGACACTTCGTCTTAAGAATGCGGGTTTCAATGCCAAGATCGCCGACATTCGCCCTAAGCACATCCATGCTCCCTTAGAGACAAAGTCGGGATGTCACTCTCGAGGGGCGACGTCCTGCTTATGGTGACACTCTACGGACCTATTCGGCCGAATCTAGCAGCTCCATCTCTTTCTTGGTCCGAAACCTCGGGCCCGGCATTTCCAATCACCCCGGCTCTAATCCGATGGCACCCGTTCCACCAGCTTGCCATTCATATTTTACCTTGCCGGCTGTCCGTAACTTTGTTCGGTATATTGTCAATTTTCTCTGTCACAAAATGTATCTAACGACGTTTCGTTCCGTCTCGCGCCCTGTAGTTGCGAACTTGCGTTCCGTCGCGCATCGACGATTCACATCTACAGTAACTCGGCAAAGGTCCACCCGATCATGGAAGAACTCAACAGTAAGGCTTAGTCTTGCCGCTGGCATCTTCTACTACTTCAATACCAGCCCTGTATTTGCAGAGGCTGCTTGTATGTGTTGAATGTGTAAGTTCATAGAGCCATTGTTGACTCTCGGATAGCACAAACGGTACCTACTCCCACCGACGACCTCCCTGCCAAAGATGACGCTACCCAGAAGCAAAAACATGTCCAAGCCAAAACCGAGACAACACATGAGAAGAACTCCGAATCGACCAAGACTACCGAACCCCAGTCGGGCGCCCAGAATGACATGACTACGAATGACACTTCCACCTCAGAGGATACCAGCCAGCAGGGCGCGTACAACCCCGAGACGGGCGAGTTCAATTGGGACTGCTCTTGTCTTGGTGGAATGGCTCACGGTCCTTGCGGGGAGGAGTTCAAGAGTGCATTTAGCTGTTTTATGCTCTCAACCGATGATCCCAAGGGGATGAACTGCATTGATCAGTTCAAGTACGTCGACCACCAAAACACGCACATGGACGTTCCAACGACTAATGCGATGCCAGGGTAATGCAAGAGTGCTTCAAAAAGTACCCAGAAGTTTACGGAGCCGAATTGGCCGACGACGTGGAGGGCGATCCTACGTCGGGCGCTGGCGATGAACAACCTGACACATCAGGCATGCCCATGCGAGCCAATTCAACGCCTCCCACTAAGACAGATACCACATCAGAAGAGCCAGAGCGAGCGCGCAAGAATGACGGACCAAAGAAGAAAGCGAATGGCGAACGTATATAGACTCATGATGCTACCGCAGGTTCACCATGTCCGCAGTCTTTGCCCATTCCCATCATGTCCGGTTACAGGTGCTGGTCGCTACCTATTCGGACTTCTATCGGTCTGAGACAAGACCAAGAAACCTCCCAACTCCCGTTTTGAAGCATCTCAAAGTTTCCCCGATCAATAAAGAACTCAGTGGAGACTTGGCCCCAGGTCAAACTTGGATCATGACTTATTGGTTGGTCATCAGGTTGACCATCACGATTGCCAATCTTTAGCGGAGAGCCCCGCTTGAGATCTTGACGGCATCACCCCACGATGCGATGTCCCTCACGAGCCACGACTTGAATCCAACACCCCAGAATCTACCTTGGCATCGCTTTGAGGATGGCGTCCCTAAAAGAGTCGAATCGCACACTGCAGATTCTAGAAAATGCCGTCAAAGGCAAGTATGGAGTCTTGGCAGCCATCTGGTAAATCGTCCCTCCCACTCCTCTTGACAGACTCATGCTCATCAGATGACAGTTACAACGTCGAGCATCTCACAGCTCTAGTCAGAGCAGCCGAAGCCAAGCACTCCCCATTGATCCTACTCTTATTCCCATCGACATTAGAGCAACTTCCAACAATGGCCTGGGCTGCATCGGCCGCCATCAAATCTGCCACTGTTCCACTTTCGCTTCATCTAGATCATGCGCAGGACGTGTCGCAGATTGAGAAAGTCGTTTCTAGTCTTCCATTTGACTCTATTATGGTTGATATGAGTCACTATGATCATGAAGAGAACCTTTCTAAAACAGCTACTCTTACAAAGTTGTGTCACGAGCATGGTATAGCAGTCGAGGCAGAGAGTGGTCGTATCAATGGCGGCGAAGATGGCATCGCTGATACTGGGGACCTCGAAGGCAAGCCTAATCCCCTTAATTACAATCAAACATTAACCGTGAATTACAGCCCTCTTCACTACTCCCGAAGAAGTAGAAGACTTCTTAAAAGCAGGCATCGACATCCTCGCCCCAAGCATCGGAAACATCCACGGCGACTACCTACCCGAAGGACCCAAGCTAGACCTCACCCGCCTCTCCTCAATCGACCAGCAAATCCGGGGTCGCGCCTTGATGGCCCTCCACGGCACAAACGACTTTACCGGCGACATTATGAAGAAATGTATCGACGCCGGCGCCGTCAAGCTCAACGTGAACAAGTTGCTGTTGGAGGTGTGGCATGTGCATCTAAGGGAGAATGCTGATAAGCCTTTTATGCAGCGGACTGATGAGGGGATCAAGGTGTTGCAGGAGGAAGTTGAGAGATGGATGGATATTTGTGGGAGTAGTGGTAAGGCATAGGAGAATTCGAGGATGTCATTTCAAAGATCCAGAGCTATTATTGCAGAACGGAAAGGTAAAAGGTACAATACTTAAACAGGAATAATTCGATACAGTATACAGACCTGTGTACTGATTGTTACTGCATCCTCCGGGTCCTCTCCATCATTGTCTTCTTCACTCTTCCCCAGAGAAGTGAGCTTGATCGTCATACTCGTCCTCGTCCTCGACCTCGTCCTCACCATCGTCCTCGCCATGTGTCTCACCCTCGTTCCCACCTTCGTTTTCATCCTCACTCTCATACTCGTCCTCTTCTTGCGTCACCAAACCACCACACAAAACCCGACGGGGTGGAGTCACATCCTGAAGAAGCTGTACCCAAAAATCCTCCCACTGTGCATCATCCATCGCCCGGAGGCCATCGTCAGGTTCAATTCCAGTGTATTTCTTGTAAAACCAGAGATGAATAGTTCTGTACCGTTCGTTGGGCATCGGTACGTGGTTGGGCGCTTCCTCATGGTAGGTGAACCCGCTCGCCTTCGCATCATTGACGGCTTCTCGAATAATGTCCCCGCATGACGGCCACTGAGTCCTGAAGGTTGCATACAAATGGTCAAAGACCAACGAACCGCTTCGTATAAACGCAGCTGCGATCTTCAGGCCAAACGGGTTGTTCTGTTTTTTTAGGAATCTACCAGATGCAGAACTTAACCTTCAAGTCCCAAACGTCTCTAAATAAACGCAAGTCAGTCAAGATTCAGATACGCACACGCGCCTTGAAACAGCGCCAAGATCACTGACCTTTCGAGGTTTGAGTTTATTCACTGTTGTCTTCCACAGTTCCCTCGGAAACGCAGTGTGGTGGCAGCTGCACCTTGATGCGCAAGGCCTGTGCAGGTCATGCCCGTGTTCACGCAGGCCAACGTGAAAGTGTACAAACGCCAGCATTTCGCTCGCCGTATTTTTGTATACTAAGAAGCATCGGGGAAGCATAAACGCAAGTATCGATGGGAAATGGCCATCATAAACCCGAATCCGAGGAGTGTCATCTATCTCCGGAAGTCGGCAATAGATAGCCGACATCTTCCAGCAGGCCAACAGGGACAAAACAGTTCATATTCCCCGATTTTATCACAATCCTAGAGGCTACCAAGCATTTGATTCGAACAGATACCCAAAGTACTTGGCCGTGTTGCGGTCACGGCCAGATTGTTTACTGCTGCGTTCCCCTCCCACAGCCCTGGCGTGGGCAAGCCGAGTTAATGTGCTAACAGCTACATTAGACCGCGATAGAAAAACACCTGATACTACGAGAAGTGGCATATCTGCAGCGTCCTAGTCGTACTAGATACAGCATGTCTTGTCGACTTGGAAAGCATTCCCCAATCCAGGACCCAAGCGCAATGTTGTTCTTCAAAGGATCACCGGCCGCTTTGACCAGTTTACCTTCGTTCAACATCGATCAAAGTTCAATTTCCGAGCCTCACATAGCGATGAAACGTAAGGATCCAAAGACCGAGCCTCCTCCAAGTCGTAAAGGTTGAAGTTGCTGTGCTCCGACGTGCCGTACTCCATCAAATGAGCAGCCAAGCCCGTCTGGCCACAGCCATTCGAGCAAGGAAGGCTCTTGAAGCTGAGACACAGCCATGTACCAAAACATAAGAAATAAAGCTGATCAATTCAGATATCCCCCAGATGAACAATAACAGACGTTCTCAAAGTAACAATCGGAATCCCGGAGCTCGTCGGTCATCCCGCGGACCCTCGGCCCCAAATACTCCGTACTCCAAGGAGATTTCGGAAAGCGCCCCATTACTAAGGATGGCGCCATCGGCAACAACGACAAAACACGGGCAGGTATTCCTCCGAACCTGAGCAGAATGTGGGCTCCTATCGGATTTCTAAGCCGGAACCAAAAATCGAATGAATAATCGTATCTCGGGAACCCCTCACTCAATAGATGTGATCTACATATAAAGTGAATTGTACACACCCATCATCATTGACATGACTTTACGCATCGCTCAACTCGGTAAACAACTCTTCAACATGGCTTCCAAGACACAGACAGACATCACCCTTTACACCGTTGGTACGCCCAATGGTATCAAGGCTTCCATTCTCCTCGAGGAGCTTGGCCTCGAGTACAAGGTGTATCCCATCAAGATGAGCGAGAACGAGCAGAAGGAGCCCTGGTTCCTTGAGATTAACCCCAATGGCCGCATCCCCGCCATCACCGATACTCTTGACGGTGAAAAGATTCGCATCTTTGAGTCGGGTGCTATTTTGGAGTATCTTATTGATCGCTATGATAAGGATCACAAGGTTTCTTATCCTTATGGATCTCGTGAGCATTGGGAGACGACGAGTTGGGTGAGTCTTCACATCTCCACCAAGCTCATGGATGATGCTAACATAGATACAGCTCATGTGGCAGATGGGTGGCCTGGGTCCCATGCAGGGACAGGCAAACCACTTCAAGCGTGCGTGCATTTAATCCTCATCACTCACCTCTTCTAATCCTCCCTAGGATACGCCCCGGAAAAGATTGAGTACGGCATCAACCGCTATGTCAACGAGACACGTCGCCTATACCGCACCTTGGACACACACCTCGAAAAGTCATCATCAGGCTACATTGTCGGCGACAAGGTAACCATCGCCGACATTTCCTGCTGGGGCTGGGTCTCAAGTGCCAGTAAGCTACCCTCTCGACTCTTGTCTCTAAAACAGCCAACTGATACAACTCGCAGAATGGGCTGGTGTAGACCTTTCTGAGTTCCCTCACCTTGAAAAATGGCTCTACAAGCTCCTTGAGCGTCCAGGATTTGAAAAGGGTCGTCATGTGCCTACGCCTCATACGGCGTTTGAGACGAATAAGTTGTCTGAGGAGGAGATTGAGGCCAAGGCTGCTGGGTCGAGAGCTTGGATTCAGGCTGGCATGAAGGATGATGCGAAGAAATGAGTTGAAACGAGTTGACCACGATTAATTGAATGACTTATACGATTGCTTATGGCTGACTAGGTCATGGCACGATGCGACCTTGCATAGTGTCCCCATCCATTCAGCGACAAGCTTACTTCTTGACAACAGCCAACTGACTACGAACAGGCACATTCTCCTTCTTCCCAACCTCAGGGAATCCTTCAACCTTGACACCCTTCCTAAACAAGACACAATGCGTCGACCCACCGAAATGGAACATGCCCGTCTCTTGACCCTTCTTAATCTTCTGTCCCTCCTTAACCGTGATCTCGCACGTGCTCACCTCATCCATACCGATACCAATAAACGTAATCAGCCCAATCGCCGGCTCATCTGCTTCGATTAGGATAATCGCCCTCGTCGCTAGGGCACTTAAGTATCCTTGCGACTGCGATAATCCCGCCAACGAAATCTCGGTCTGTCCGGGCTCGCCGACGCCTTCGAAGAGTGGCTCGCTAAAATACGTACCCTCTTGGACAAAGGCTCGACGTACCGTTCCCGACACCGGCGAGTGCCAGCGATGATACGACAGTGCTGAGAGGAACGCTTGGTAAATGGTACCTCCTGCGAACTTCTCGGCCAGTGGATCGTGAGCGAGCATGTCGAGGATAGAGTAAGGTTGACCCTTGGCGAAGAATCGATCACGAAGCTTGACATCTCGCTCAATGTTGTACACGCGAGATTCGCAGCAATTCGCAATGACGAGGTCATCATCGGGCGACGCGACCGGACGAGCCGAATCACGAACCTTGCGAGTGAAAAAGTCTAACACACTATAAGCATAACATCGTTAAAGTGAACGTGTCTACTTACCATCCCAAGACTTGAAGCCATAGTGTGTAGCCGAGGGATCACACTCAAACATCTCTTCAAACTTGAGGTTTGACTTTTTGGGTGCGTTGGCTACCTCGACGAGATCATCTAGACCAGTCTCGCCAAACCAGCCCAGCTTATGGTTTCCCAAAACCTCAGCCGATTCAGGAGTCTTGTATGTCAGCTCGACTATACTCAAGAACAAAGATGATGTATCTTACCTGAAGGAACTTGCCCCATTCGTTGAGAACCTTCTTGATCATCCGATTAACATCAGGATCCAAAAAAGCAGCATAACCACTAACTTCATCAGCACAATCCCTTCTCCCAAATTGATATCAAACTCACCTCGGCGTTCCCATGGGATAGTCAAAGATAGCATTCATCGGAACACCCACCATGCCCACACTCTCCGCAGCATCAGTCCACTCAGGCGCCCTCGTAAGAATATGATTCAACACCTGCAACATGTGCTCATAGTCTCTAATCTGCGGCGTTCCCGTCGGATCATTGCAGTAGGGGTGTTTCTGGGGAATCTCTTCAAACATTTGTACAAAGTACATGTACACGCGAGGCGTCTTTTCGATAAAGTCTTTGAATTCTTGGAGAACTGGGACTAGGTCTTTGGGATTTTCGTCGGCGTGTTTGCTTACGCGACGGATGTATTCGCGGTGTACTCGGTGGTCGGCTGGGAGCCAGGCACCGGGTCTAGAGATGTCAGTGGTGATGGTTGTATTGGAGATGTATGGGAAGCGTACTTGTGAACCCGGTGTTCCTTGGGGATGTGATGAGCGTCTCCGTGTTGAACAACCATTGTGTATTATCTTAATCAGATACAATAACAATAACTTCAATACCCTTCACTCATCACGCCGAGAGCAGACCTCTATATAAATCCCCATCTTCACATGTCCTCCACGTCACATCCCAATCGATGATGCAAACCCACCGGCCAACTCCACCACAAAAAAACACCAGCTGATTACTTCCACAGCACTTTCTCACTCATCCCATTCCGTTCTATCCGTTCCGTAAAGACCCTGCCGCCTTGGTTCGTAAACTTTTGAGGGAATACGCGCAACCACATCGATGTGCCGATCTGCCGAAACTTGGATCGCGATTCGGGCAGTTTTGGTGTGTAATGATGACGTTGTGGAGTCCGTGTAAAAGACCGGCTTTTTGTCGAGATTCCAGATTTTTGGCACTGGATATTGATTTGTGGCTGTTGGATTTGCGTGTAAACTTCATGATCTCTTGTGCCATAGCTGAATAGCTTGGTATGCCGTTCACCGAGATGGCCTGATGAATATGTTCAGGTTCTCGGAACTCAAGATCCCATCATCTATGGCCGCTTTTAGACACACCAAAAAGCACAAGATATCAGCAGATTCACTCTTCACGGCTCGGCACAGCAAACATCTTAAAGTCTTGTTATTCATCCCACACCCATCATCTCCAATCTCCAAGAGTGCTGATAAAAAGCCCCTCCCCTCTCCTCTCTTCTCCCTTCAAGAGAGCTGTCACCGCTGGCCTCAATTCAGGGTCATCAAACCCAGAATCGCTGCGACTTTCCCTCCAGTTCAACCAACCAACTACACCCAGCATCCATCCCCCATTTTATCATTCCCCTTCTCGTGCCTTTTTCCTCCTCCCTTCACAAAGTGCAACGGGGGAAGAGGAGACACCTCAAAAAAAGTCAAAAGCAAAAAACAGCAACCAACTGTATAAAAAAGACAAATAAAAATGAAAGCGCCAACGCCGATAATTAAATACATGAAGAATGTGGGACGCCCCAAAGCACTTCAAGAATAAGAGTCCCGTCTGCAGGCCGGGAACCAAAACCACCCGTCGTCGTCGAGCATCCATGTCAGGCCAGTGACTATATCTTCTCTTCTTCTCGCGATGAGGTTGCATCACGGCGACAAGTGGTTGGTAGCATCCCGTCCAGGTATATGAAAGAAATCGCTAACACGGTATAAACAAAGGGAATGGCAGTTGCGTCGCTAAGCAGGCGGCTGGCTTGGTATGGTACGGGTAAAACTAACACAAGGGCTGAATGCAAGCAGGTAGGTAATTGGCAAGGAAATTCGTTTCGTCGTTAAGTGTCGTCGGGACACATTGGGTCGGTGTCGGTCTTCTCTTTTCTCTGGATCGCGCGGTTGACAGAAAGGAACGGCTAAAGGAACTCTACATCACCACACAGCATCCACAGCCTCCCTTGTCGTCGTCAGCAGGTGCTGGTGGTTGTTGTGCGGGAGCTTGGGAAGCTGGTTGAGGCTTCGGTTCCTCTTGTGGTGGCGCATGTGGTGTAACTGGCGTCCTTGGGCTCGGCAGTGGGCTGTGATGCTTGTCCGAGATCTTGGGCATGGTAGAGTATCCGCCTGGGCGTTGAGTTGGACTCTTTGTCGGCTCGAGCTTGAGCGGCCATTCGTCTTCTGTTTGCGACTTCTCCTTGTCCTTATCCTTATCCTCCTCGGCCTTCTCAGTCTTCTCGGGCTCTGTGGGCCTCAGGAGGGCATGATCGTTGAGCGGCCGGAAGTCCTTATCGTAGACGTCGCCAAACTTGCCCTCCTTCTCCCACTTCTCCTGCTGTAGACGTCTCGCGACAGTCGGGAGCAACTGCTGGTCTGGGGGCAGTCGAGGATCGGGCTTGTAAGAGTTGATCATCCATGGTGGGTCGCCCTCGGGGGCCTTGTTTCCTGGAGATAATTCTCCAGATCTAGTAGATGGTCGGGTTGAGATGCTTCCGCCAATAGACCCAGATCGCGTCTTTGGTCTACCCGTCGTGGTCGCCGTCTTGCCCGGCCCTGACGTCTTCCGGACGCCTGGCGCAGGCTTCTTCGGGGACGTATCGGTAGCGGAGCGCTTCGGCGCAGACAAGGTAGTGTTTCCGTTAAGCGACATGGTGTCAGGCCCTTTCATATGTGCGCTTCCAGGTCGAGTCTTTTCATTTGTTAAAGATGATTCTTCTCCATCAGGGCTTTCGCTCGTCTTCCTCGAAACACTGGATCCTCGCTCAAAACAGTCGACAGGAATAGGCGCTGGACTAACCTTTGCAACCGGAATGCGAGAGCCTCCCTTGTGGTTGTTTGAAGTGAAGTAGGCATTAGCCTCCTCTTCACGGATCTCTTCGGGAGTTCGCAGATCCCAGCTCTCCACCACTGGCTCATTTCGTGATTCGACAGCGGTCGAATTCTTGCGAGACCTGGGGGCGTGGCTCTGTTCGGACGCGTCGGTGCCTCGGCGCATAGCACTGCGGCTCCTGTCTCGTCTCTGCTTGCTATGGTTGCGCGTTCTGGGGACAAAGAAGCCTGCAGCTTGAAGCTCTTCGCTTTCTATCTTTGCCAACTTGTCTCGGTGGATCCACTTGGACTCTTCGTCATTGGGGACAACGGCGTTTTCCAAGGGCACAGCATTTCGACTATACTCATCACCATTCAAGTGAGGTCCGTAGGTTGCCCAAGAGCCGTCATCTAGAGTTGGGCTCGTCTTGGGCTCGCTACCGTAGTGTGTTCCGTCAACCGAGCTGCGTACCTTGCCGCTCGAGAGGTTGTCATGTGAGTTCCTCTTGCGACCAGCTCGCTCCATGGCAGAGTGGTAGGATGGCACGTTCGAGTTGCCGTTTTGATTAGTGTAATGGTTTTTGTGCGTGTAGTCGTGGTTCGTGGTGGCATTCATATCGTCGTCCAGGTCCTGGCGAGCGGTCAGTACTGCAGCACATGCAGATGTCCCGTGACGTTGACGTCGACACCTCCTGCAGGACAGAAACGGTTCGTACCTCCTTCTGATGATGGGCATATCCCCACGAATCCCTATATCCATGACTGCTGCGCGGCGGAGTAATGTCTTCGGTCGAAGTCGGGGCGGGTGCCATTGTGGCCATATCGATGGCGCCCGCAACCCCCTGAACGAGTAGAGGATCTGGCGGCGCGGTGGGAGCGAAAGACGGAAGGTGAGTGCAAAGCGGCGAGAGAATGCGCGATCGTATACGAGAAGACGGTGTCGGGATATATGGGTAGCAACTTGAGCTAGTCACTAGTAGTAGAACGGAATATTCGCTGTCGGACAAAGAAAGACGGTTCGTGGCGGGTCAAAAGGTGCGCGACGAGTCGGAGCCGGCGATAAAGGGGGAGGGAGGGGATCGTCAAAAGAAGCGACAAGACAAGAACAAGGCCACTTCTCAGAACAACGACAGACGTAAACCTTCGACTGCCGACGATGGAGATGTCGCCGTCAGTCAAGATCACGGCACGGCTCTCTAGAAAATCGAGGCGCGTCAGGCTCGGAAAGGGAGCTTTGCAAAGAGATGAGGATGGGGGGTTTTCGGACTGATGTCTGCAGGACGGGAGACAGGAGGTCCCATCCGAGAGGGGGGTTGGTTGGCTGAGAGCGCGTCGGGATACCCGCACTGTGTTGGATTAGCGGTCCACTGGTGACGGGCACCTGAACTGCGCTAGAAGCCGGTGCCTCCAGGCCCCTGCAACCCTCCCCGTCCGCTGTGGCCGGGGCTGCTACGGAGGATGATTTCAGCGGGCTCCAGTGGGCTCTCCCGGAAATACAGTGGAGGGCAGTCTTGCAGGGGTGAGCAGCAGGACCCTAGAGGTGGCTTGAGACGGGATATGAATTTGTATGATGGAGAGACATCTTGTACCAGGATGGTTAGATCTCTTTTCTGTTTGTTCATGTGGTCTGCAACTGGACTCGTTCACGGGTTATCCGGAAGGTTGTCTCTCTTGTCTGCCCCTCGCTGAAGGCCACCTAATGAGAAGTCATGATTACGCCACGGTTCCAAGGTTCATGTACGATGATTACATCCTCTCGTCGACCACGGCATCGCACTTGGCGCAACTCTGCAGCCTCTGAGGCTGCCCTCTGCACGCTAGACCCGTCCATGTTAGTTGCCGCCGCCGTTTGTTTCATTCTGATTGCTCAATTGGTGACGCACCTGGAGGAATGGCACGCAGATAAAGACCAACCGTGAGTGGAAGACAAGAGTCCCGGCCCCTGAAGGAAACAGACCCGTGCCAGGGTCACAGACAAGGGGACGACGACACGAACGGTCAGAGGGGAAATTTGGTGTTGTTGATGTTGGGGGAGACAAGAACATCTGGTCCGAGGTTAGTTGCTTTTTTCGCGTCTGGTGCTGTCTAGGTATCCTTGTTCAGCTTTGGCATCTTCTTCTCCTTCTAGCCTAAGCGGAGAAACAAATCAGAGTGGCATAAAGTCGACCAGCGTCGTTATTACAATCGTCCTCGACATGGCCAGAGAAACGACGTCTCCTTGACTTGAACAAGGCGATGCCGAGATTAGCTTCCCTCCAGAGACCGTCCCGTTGCGCTGGGAATGGACCGGCCGCTTCTAACCCTGTCGTCTTCCTTGTCCATACTGACAGGGGGTTGATTATCGTTCTGCAAGAGTCCTTTCCTTTTTTTTTTATGACAGGGTGCAAGTGCTACAAGGACGAGAAGACAAAAGAAACGTTCAACGTGGCCAGTTTCATCATCAACCATGGCCAAGGATCAAGTTGCGAATAGACTCATCCTTCACCAAAGTTCAAGTCCACATCCAGAATGAACCTGCCCGCCACAGGTTTTGAAGTTTTCGCGCTGATGCTAGTCTCGCACTGTTCTCAAACTGTGCTGTCCTCATGAAACAGCCCCACAATCCCACGGCACTTGTTTCTCCAACATCTCGGTTACGGCCGTGACAACCTCCGTCATTCATCAAACTAGCATTCTTTTCGTTCCTCATTAAGCATGTCAAAGTCCATTCCCCTCCCTTGGGTCTCAATGAATGCCTGAATCTGGATCTGGATCTAGCATCTCGGTCGCTCAGCCTCGGTCCTTTTGACCAACCACTGATTCACCTCTGGTATTGCTGCTCGTCATCATTCTCACGACTTGCTCAGCTTACGAAGTGACTCATTCATCTTCAGCTCAAATCTCATTTTCGACTCACCTGGTCTGCTCGATTCTCTACTCCATACCAACATAGCTCTGAAAATACAAACCTCATCTCTATCGACTCTCATTTCCTTCATCAACTCGCCGACAATGACGTGAACCAACCTCTCAGCCAACCCCCTTCAGCAAATACGCCGAGCTCTCCCTTACATTCATGACAATCAAATCAACCAGTCGACATGAACCTCGCATCCGCTTTCTGAAAGAACCTGTCTAAGACAACCCCGCAGCTCGCATGGCTAACAGTCGCCATCACATTTCTGGTTTCACTCAGGTTCATCATACTTTTGGCTTGACTAGCACAAAACTCAACCAATCTTCTGGGACGACGTTGCATAAAACGGCTCAACCAACGTCATGGCATCATCAACGAGGAAGAGGAGGACCAGGATCGTCTGCATCTCGGATACTCATAATTGCACGGTGAAACTTCCCAAGGGAGATGTCCTCATCCATGCGGGTGACTTGACGAACCAGGGAAGCTATTCCGAGGTTTGTCGCCCCTTGGACCCTGAGGCGTTTAACTTGGGGCGACAGAATGAGGCTGATGGCGAAATTTAGCTTTCCAAGACGATCGCCTGGTTGGAAAAGGCGGACTTTGAGGCCAAGATTGTCGTTGCGGGTATGACAACTCCGTATGATCGAGGTCATGATGGCTAACGGCAGGCACAAGGGAATCATGATATCACGCTAGACTCGGACTTTTACGCCGAGCATGGCATGTACTTTCACAACAACAACCCTCAGTCGTCAGAAGAGTGCCTCGGCTTGTTTGCCTCATCTTCGATAACATACCTCCATCACGAATCGGCTACCATCCGCCTGAGATCACCGACAGGACCACACACGGAATTCAAGGTCTTTGGGTCTCCCTACTCTCCACGTCACGGGTTGTGGGCATTCTACTATGACGCCCCAAAGAACCACAGCAACTGGTCCGACCTGACATCACTCTGGGATCTCATCCCCCTCGACACGGACGTCGTCGTGACGCACACGCCCCCGAGGACGCACTGCGACGAGACGGATGAGCGTCGAGCTACCGGCTGCGAGGCTCTGCGGCAGGCCCTATGGCGCGTGAGGCCACAGCTTGCCATCTGCGGGCACATACATAGCGGAAGAGGCGCCGAGCGGGTGACGTGGGACCTTAGCTGTCGAAACGTCGCCTACCAGGAAGAGAGCGTCGTCCGTTGGCAGGATCCGGGTCAGGGAAACAAGACGAGCTTGGTAGATCTCACTGGGAGGAAGGCTCCCTCGCTCGCCAACGACGGATCTCATCCAAGTCGATATGGGTCAAATGCAGGAAACGTTGACGCAATGGCTCCCTCGGATCCCATCACCGCGGCGGACAGCCCTCCATATAGATTTGGAGCAGACGTTGAAGCTGGCCACGGGACCCTCGGACTGGGTGGCGATCCGTCATCTCCGCGGTGCGATCAAGCCGCCCTCGCTGGCAGGATGGGTCGTAGAGAGACGTGTGTGGTGAATGCCGCCATCATGAAAAGCCGTTATCCACACATAGGTGGCAAGCAGTTCTACAAGCCCATCGTGGTCGATTTGGATCTTCCAGTTTGGGACGACGAGAGCCCCTGATTCGATCTTAGCTACCCTAGACTTGGCATTGACTCAACCCTGGGTTGATGCCCAACCAGGCACGGCGAGTAGAGATACCTTGATTGCGACCGACATGGAGGCTTCTTATCAAGTTTTCAAGTGGCCGAGTGTAAAATGATGAAGTGCAGCTTCGTGCTGTGTCATTCTGCAGTCTCCCCGTTTAGGACGTGTTCTTTATGTGACTGGTAGCAAAGCATCTGGTTCCACGTCGACGATGAACCGTGGCACTCAACAACCACGACACCTAGCGTCGGAGAGGATTAACTGTAATTTATGACCACGACGACGTGGTTCCAATAAAGAATACACCCATCAAGATGGCAAGAACACCAATATCAGGGAAAAGCCAATACCAGGGCTTTCATCTACAGCCACCATCGTGCCATCATGTCTCCTTGTGTAGTCCCAAGTATCGAATCCCAGCCTACCCTGGAGTAAACGCAACAGCAGCCTCGGGAGCCATCTAGAACATCATCACGTTGCTTCAAATCGACATTGGCCACTTTCTTTTCCGCCGCAGGAACAACGCCATGGCGCTCTCCCGAGTCCCAAAGCAAACACGCACGCACAGTTTCCCTAAGTCCCGATGTCGTGCCATCACCCCCTCCCATTGATACACTGGGCCAAGCACAAAGCAAATTGCCTCTACATCAGAGGTGAAACAGAAGGGGGGGAAGCCATGATAGCGCCCCTCTCTCTCTCTCCCATGGTAACACCAAGCAAATGCCCCTCCCTCCTCCCCATAACCGGTCGTCGCAGTTACAGAAAAACCAACAATAGTAAAGAAATCCAAACAAAACAGTAGTCATCGGGGAACATGGATCGAGGATTCAATTAATCTGCGGGGACTCAAAGAAAGCCTTTGGTGTGGACCGGGGGGAAAGCGATGCCCATCTTTTCACTCACCGCCACTACGGGGGAGGGAGTCTCATTAGGGGAAGCCGTCGCATCGTGATGCCCTCAGCCCTAGAGGAGAAACAAGAAGGTGGGTGCTACTACTGCCCAGAATGATGGCGTGGCTGAGTCTCCTGTCCTACGCGGCGGCGGTCTTCTATCTTGGGAGCGGCGAAGCATGGTTCAGCCCAGTCTCCCCAGTCCATGGTTCACGAGAGCCTCTCTTTTTTTTGCTTGTACGAGGGATAGGACTCGAGATGCACAAAACGCCCGGGCCATCACCCCGCGTTTGGCGCCCGCCACGGCAAGAAGAAGGGAAAAAGTAAGAAAAAAAAAAGATGGCACACGGGGATTTTCCCAGGAACGGGTACAAGGCTCATGGCTGATCGACGGGGTCGCCGGGTAGACAGAGAGAGGCACAGAGACCGCTGCTGCTGACTTGGAGAGCTCTGAGGCATTTGGACAGGGGGATGACACGCGGGTTGACGCGGGATATTCCCTGGCAGGGAGGGAGGGTCATTAACGCGGTGCGTGGGAGAGCAATCATGGATGACATCGCCAATCGCGGCATGATCTAGGGTATCGATCGCCTCCATAGCTATGCATAGGTCGTTACTGTCCATAGAAGCGATGCAGTCGGGCTCCAGCAAGATATGGGCCTGATACCAAGTTTCTGGGTTTTGTTGGTAGCTTGGGTCTCCGTCTCTTGACATGGTGGATTGGACTGGACCGGACAAAGTGTTGCCGTCACCATGGGTGAGCAAGCAAACAAAGCAGGAATAACTTGGAAGGGAGAAAAAAGCCCCATCGCAAACAGCAAGCTTCTGCCAAGTCTGGCGTCTAGCAAAGACCGCCCACGTGGTGCGTGGCCCTCCATCACCAGCCTGCACCACACGGCGTAGTGAGAAAAAAACCCGCTCCAACGATGGGGATGGGATGGTCCAAGAAGGCAGTGGGTTCGTTCGTTCGTTCCCCCGGGTCACCCTCTCTTTTGGATCCTCGCGGTCGCTCGTCCACAACCGTATGATGGTGGTGCGTCCTAGATGTCATGGCACTTTTACTCTGCAGCAATAGTTTTGATCGTCGGTCCTCGCAGCTTTCGTTGCGCACCTCGGAGCATACAGGAGCGTGTTGCTGGCAGAACCCTTCTAGAACTTTTGGCCTCCCGTTATGCTGTGTGTTCTGCCTGTATGCTGTATGTCACCTCAGCTCGTGTTGGTGGTGCTGACTGCGGCCAGACAGACAGACCTGCTCTCAACGACCACCGACCACGGACGCTTCTGCTTCTGGGGGAAAGCTGGGATCAACCTAGGAGCCCAGGCCTGTGATCCTCAAGCCACTGGCTGCCACCAGATCAAGTCAGGCCCCAGCCGAGCAGCGCCGGTCTTGCCTGTAGATGGTTAGAGAGGCCATCGTCGAGGGATCCCTATCGATCTCTTCCCGCTCGCCATTCGTCGAGCTCCACCGCCATTGTCCTGACTGGGAGCCAGAAACCCCCTGGCTAAGACCTCTCGAGGGCTTGGGCGTCGACCATCTTCTTTTGGCTTCGCTCATTCTGGCGGTGGCCGTTTTTTTTTTACGCTCTTCTTCCCCAGGATCTTCCCTCAGCTGCCGGGCTGCGGAGCTGGACCAGTCATAGACAGACATGGGCCTTGTCGTACAGCGCATCGCGTCTAATGCGCACACTCTTTGGGCTCTCTTGGGCGTCGAATCTGTGAGTCTTGCCTGAAAAAAGCCCTCAGCAAGGCGAGAAGAAGAGAGTCAGCGAGACGTGGGAGTGAGGTCTCATTGGATAAGACTGGGGAGGACGTTGGGGGGGAAAGCTGCTGTCAAATGGGAAGCCGTTTGAAGGTCCCCACTCCTTCCCGAGCAAGCGGAGTAGATATCCTCCAATCATTGCTCGTCCAACACTCATGGTCTTGTCTCTGGTGTGCGTGCTCTGTAGCCAGCCGTTCGACCAGAAGCCATGACGCCAATGAGACCGATGACCACCCTTTCCGCTGTCACAAGAGCCCGGTGCTTACAACTGATCTGGGAGACATCTGACTACCTACCTATTGAGAACCCGGCAAGTACTAGATGGGGATGGGATGGATGCGTGGTTTCTCCGTCCGCCGTCACAATAGATGTTGGCGCTTATTCTTTGTGCTGCGAGCGAGTGTGATGTGATTGGAACTGCATCAAGCCAGTCTTTTCTTTGGGTAGAAATCTAGGACTCGAACAAGTTGGATGGTGTCATGCAGAGAGGCCAAGCTTGCCCCTCACCACCCTCTCTTTCTGTTCCCATTCCAGCAGACCAGACCTGACCTGGGGGCGTTGGGTTGGGTCTGGCTGGCTGGCCTGGCCTGGCCTGAGCGAATTCGTTCTGGTCGCGACATCTGCAGGTCCATGCCCCATCGGATGAGGAGTCGGCAGCAGGGCACACACATCTTTCCCTGAGAGATGGTCGTGTGTCCTCCCTTGTGCCCATCGGCATCATGACACTCGTTCTCTCATGAAAGCCCATCACCCCACAGAGCACCACCTCGCCATGGTTCCCTCTGCACCGTGGGGGTGTTTCTGACTGCCGGACCATGAGGCGGAGGCTCCCGTCTGACCCTCGCAACTCTCTATGCTTCCGGCGCAACACGGAGCCATGTTTACTGTCATGAACCCCCTTTCGCTTGTCTATGAAAGCCATGGCAACGAGATGCCTTTGTATCCACCTATGGCGGGCCGCAAGGGGGTGAAGCGAGAGAGATGGAAGATTTGGAGACGCCGTGGAACTTGGGAAAATGCATGCCTCGTGATGCGGATGCCATGGCCTGCAACGCTGGGACGCCCCATAAGCTACCTCGCAAGGGGACCAAGGAGGAGGGGGAGCCTTGTCAGGGCTATCTGCTGCACCTGGTCGCCTGCTTGCTCTGCTAGTCCCGTTGATAGAGCGATATCAAGCCAAGATGGATAGCTTCTCCTCCCGTGGAGCTCTCTCTGCGGTACCTTGCCTTGGAGCTACCCCTTCTAGCTTGCATCGCTTCAGCAAGCTGCCTTGGAGGAAGGGGGGCATTGCTCCCAAGCTAACATGTTCGTCGCCATGGAGATGGTGGTATCAATTGGCGGTTTCTGGTGGTTGCCGGTAACATCACCAGACACCGACTCCTCGAGCTTGGGTCTGCCTTGGCTTGGCCACGAGCGAAGCTCCATGGGAAGGGAGCTTTGACGCTTGTTGGGGGAATTGCCGATCCCAAGAGTCGAGAGCCGACCTGAATTGCTGCTGATCGACGATCCATGTATCCGTGCTAGGGCTTAGCATTGTCAAGCTGCACATTATACCATTGAGAGGTGTTAATGGGTGTGTTAGCTATTGCTACAGTATCCCGTCCCATCTTGCACTTTGGGATGGCCTCATCGGCATCAGGACCAATCCAGCCCAGAACTGTCTGAGACGGAGTGAGAGCCCAAAGCCAGTCAGCCAACTGGGCGTCAATGGTCCAATCAGACGATGGCTAACCAACTCGAGGGCAGCAACCCATTTGCACTTCCATGGTCTGTTGTTAAAATGTGATGTGTCGGTGCTTATGCTGGACACGTTTTGCACGACACCCTCAGTTTCAAACCCCTTTTTGCTTTTGCACTTTGCAAAGTCAAGCTAACCCTGACATCGCTTCACTTGAGTTGTCTGGCCTCAAAGCATCGCCCGTCGTGTTCGATCTAGTTCTATTGCTTCAGCCTCGTCGAGGATGCTGAAATACGAAGGCAGTCTCCGTCTCCCTTCAGCTGTCTACTAACAACCCGCTATTAAAAGACCAGCCCGCCCAAGGCGTCGGCTCTTAGCACTGAGTGTAGTTACTGCGTAGTCATCGTCAGCCTCACACCGCCTCTGGGTCTCGTCCCGCTCCCTCCCTCCCTCCCGCTTCCGTTCCCCTCGTTCCCGCGCGCACCATCAAAAAGCAATGCCGATCGGGCTTACAGCGCTGTTAAGCTCATCGGGACCCCGTTTGCTGGAGCTCGCTGTCACGCGGACGCCCGCGCGGGCCGGTATCTAACATCAGGCATTGGGTCCAGAGAACCGGTTATTGCTTTTTCTTCTTCTTCCAAAGACGGTGTCAGTTTTTGTTCGGCCCTCGGTCGACTGATGTGCAGCAATCGTACGGAAATCTCCAATTGAACCTTTCTCCTCTCGGCTTCCTCCTCCCTGTGACTTTTCTGATGATCCGTGTTTCACTCCACAATGGACCCTGAGCCCACCGTTTGCTGATCACAACCGACTGCATCTCTGGCCGTGTCTAAGCAGGCCCACGGATTACCCCGAACTGAAGTACGGACGGGGTTCGAGTGTAGACGATTGCTGGGGATAGAATCTGAACCGAACGATTCAATACCTAGCCGAACTCGCCACTTGGTCACCAGCCACCGAGATGCAGAGGTACATCTGCTGGTGGTGCTTGATGTAGCAAAATATCATGTACCGGACACACCACCACGGAGTCGCCTTCTGGAAGCGCATTATTCCTTCACCCCGAGACGAGAATCCTTCCATGAATCATTCTACCGGATAGATTAATCATGATGACTGTCGTGGACGGCTTTAACACTGCCCCGGTCCCGAAGCATCTTTTGAACTTATTCTCCGTCCCTCCTCGTTGTTCGCTTCGACTCATCGTGACGGGACGGACGCTCATCGTCTCGCGCGCGCTCCGAGGCCGCTTTCTCAGCACACTTCTCAGCAGCGATGGAAGTCCTCGGAGAGCGAGCGAGGAGCAGCAGCAGCAGCCCTTGACTCACTAGGTACCTGACTCAACAGGCCAGCTACCTCGGTCGTCGTATACGTCGCCACTAGGCCCCTTGTATCTCTCGGCGTGCAGCCTCGTAATGACCGCGTACCTCCTGCGCATTACACGCCACATCCCACTCCCTGTAGAACCAGTGAATGAACCAGGAGGGGATGCATTTTCCAACCGTTTCAGAGGACAGCCGACCATTGACCACTGAGACCCGGGCATTCGCGGCCGCTGGCGCAGCTCTGCATCAGCGGGCCTCGGGGCCATTTCAGCGCCAGTCATGGTGCTCGCGGCTCACTAACTCGTCTGGGGGCTGGGTGTGTGTAAGTGCTGAGGGCATTCGATTCACTTCCATCGCCGGCCCGGAGGACTCCTCATTCGCTGCTGAGCTGAGATCCTGACCCTGACCCCTTACCAAGCAGCAGCAGCTCGCTCCGAGGACTGGCTGCGTCAGTTCACTCCAAGCTGCTAGTCAGCTCACACATCACACACCTATCGCCGTGGCCGCCACCGCCGAACGGGAAGCCAATTCAAAAAGGGACGTCGGAGGCGACTCGTGTTCCCCAAAGAATCCGAATAAGCCACCCCAAAAAGGTGAAAGAAAGAGATAAACCGGACGGACGCCTGATTAATTGTTCAGGGGCATCTCTTTTAGATTTTTGCCACTGTACCTGATTGACGCCGACGAACCCGTCGTGCCTTTCCGATTGAAGTAATCGATAGGTTTGGAAGCCCGTGGATCTCTCTTTACTCCCTCCACTGCGAGTACTTTAAGTCGCCCGTCGACGCCTCAGGCAACAACACTCAGATCCATCAAACCTAACCTGACCCTCACACTCGCCCAAGGAGGAATCTGTGATTGCCCATTCAGCTGGGGCATCCATCCTTGAAGCCGGATAAAAAAGTACCACAGGTACAAGCTCAACACCACCAAGGACCAACCACCCACGCACCTCAGGCGCCATCGCACACCCTCACGAGTCAAACCACTCGCTCGTCTCTTTCCCCATCTTCGGCAGCCTCCAGCTGCTCTCTGCTCAATAACCACAGGCCAAGACTGCTCCAGCTGTCAGGCGAATCAAGCCCCCGACCATCAGGCCCATAACCCATAGCGGACCAGTCGACGACTCATCGCGAGGCCTCGCCAGCCCACTCACTCCCTCCCTGCTCCTCCAAGAGGACCAGTCCGCGAGTCGACATCTCTACTCCACCGTCGCGACCAGGCCCAGCTCCCACAGACAGAGGGACCACTCGCCAAGTACCTACGGTTACAGCCAGTACCGCTCACAGCAAGCACCCCTCCAGGGACCACTCTGAGGACCACCCGCAGCCACTGAGAGCTGCTTGACACCTCGGAGCACCACCCAAGGGCCAAGTGGACCGCCTGGACCACCCCCCAAGCAGCAAAACCCTGTCGTCCACTCCAAGCCGTGGACCCCCTCCTGGCGTCTGATCGTCGACTCCTAGTCCCTCGCCCTCGCTCCCCCCGGTATCGACGAATCACCTCTCCCTGGTACAGCCAGTCGTCGCCCGTGACCTCATCTGGCTCGTTGTTCTTCAATACCCCAAGGCCGCTTTCTCGAACGTCCCTTTCTCCCGCATTGTTCTGCTGTTCCCTGTGGACGTGAACAGTCAAGCAAAAAAACCACCTTACAGACGTTTTATACTCGGGTCGTGTTCAGCAGCGGGCTGCATCACGCAAACTTCATCTTTTTCATTCTCTCTCTCGCCTCCCTACCCTGGTCTCTCGTTTGATCCAGCACTGCACTTGCAAGTCAAGTTTCTGCCTGGTTCTACGGTACCCTGCAATTCTGAGCAAGCACCCACTCACCTTGCTCTGGCGACGAGACACAGAGACACCGCCCCCCCAAAAAAGCCCAGACCACCCATTACAGGACACCACCGTCCGCGACCGCCTACCGCACCGCTATCGCTGGTCCAAACAAACATAACCAGCCCAACTTACAAACAGCCACCCAGCCCTGCCGTACCCCTTGAGGAGACAGCCTCATTCAGCATCCTCCTGAGCCTCGCCCTTCCGACGACCTTCGGATTGATGCAATAGCAGTCTACTTTCAACGCACGCATATCTCAGCTAAATACCTTACCTTCCGGCACCAAACAATCTTTGGGTGCCATTCCAGATACAAACCACTTATCAATCATGTCTACACTTCCTCCTGATCCGTACAAGGCTTTGGGTGTTTCCCCTGATGCCCAGCTCCCCGAGATCCGATCTGCCCACCGAAAGCTTGTCCTCAAATGCCATCCCGACAAGGTCCAGGACCCGACTCTGAAGGCTCAGAAGCAAGACGAGTTCCAACAAGTCCAACAAGCCTACGAACTCCTCAGCGACGAAAAGCAACGACAGAAATACGATGACCAAGTCCGACTTCAGGAACTCCGCGAGCAGGTGCGGGCCAAGGCGAACTCATCATCAAGTCGCTCTACCCCCACCACCTACAAGTACGAAATCCGTACCAACGACCGCACGTATAAGACGAGTTCGCCCAGCGCCAAAGTCTACTCGTATTCCCGCTCCTACGAAGATGCTGATCTTCGCGGCGCCGACATCTTCGAGGGTGTGAACCGCACCGTGAGAAGGGAGGCGTCGTACCAAGGCAAGCCCTCGAGGCGTGAAGAGAGGGAACGAGACCGTGACCGCGAGATTCGGGAACGAGAGAAGGAGCGTGAGCGTGAACGCGAGCGGAGAAAGAAGAGCGAAGAGACCCTCCGACGTGCTGAAAAGGAAGCCAAGGAGCTTCGACGCGCCGAGAAGAAGCAGAAGGAGAAGGAGAAGGACAAGGAGCGAAAGCGGGACTCTGAGGAGAAGAAGCGTCACGCGAAGCCATATATCGAGACGTACGACGATGAGGAGCCTGCACCCAAGTCGGAGAAGAAGAAGTCGAGCAAGAAGCACGACCGCGATCGCTCCACCCATCGGGAAGAGGTCCCCCCCCGCGACAGAATCAGTGCCACCCCCCCCCTATGCCCTCTATACCGACGGAACAATCGTATGAGGATAAGCAATCGGAGGCTCTGAAATATATCAACGCCTCTCGGCAACAAAAGAAGAACCCATATGCTCGCCATATGCAGCAGCCCCCAGCAGCTCCCACTCCTCCCCCCCGTCGGGTCACCTTTTGCCGCTCCGGCCACGCCGGATGATGATGTGCGCCGGTCAGCAGCGAAGCCCCGACGTGGATCTTCAGGCGAGAAGGCCTACAAGAAGAAGCCCTCGAAAGAGGTTCTTGATGACCCCATCGAGGTTGACGTCTCTCCCTCGGGTCGCCCGCATGTGCAAAAGTCGGCCACTAGCACTGGCAACTTGTCAGGCTCCCCTCCCCGACGGACCAGCACCATGCCCGACGCGTATGCCGGTCGTCCGATTCCCAACTTGCCACGAGCTCATACATATAGCGGATATCCCGATGTGGATTCCCGTGGTCGAAACCGCTCCAAGATGCACGCTCAAATTATTGAGAGTGAATCTGAGGACGAGTATGAGCGTGAGCGCCGTCGAAAGGAGCGCAAGCATCGCAGCAAGAAGCATCGATCCCCCGAACCTCGTGGGGAGCATGTGATGCAGTATCGGGTTAATGAAGGTCGAACGACGTTGCAAAACTCGTTCTCGCGCTCTGCTGAGCCTGATGCCTATGGAGGATATTACTCCCACCATGGGGAGCGTCCTTCGCTATCACGCGATGCCAGTTACTCTGCGCACTCACCCGGTTACGCCCAGTACGACAAGTACAAGACTTCCAAGTCTTGGAACTTGGATGACGTGCAGTACAGCACGTACCCAACCTACCGCGAGGAGTATGCTTACCCGGCGGCGGCGTAAGCAACGACCATTTGTTTTCAACTACATTTCACGGCGTTTGAACGCATGTATTCCATCATACCGGCTTTTATTACGATTCTCTCTATCGGCATTCGCATTCTTTGTTTTCTTCCTGGTTTCATACACTTACGAAACGACATATGTCTTAACGAAATACGAAATTTACTTGCGGGCCGGACATCGGCACCTGCAAACGTGGGATGATATAAGGCGTGAAGGGTTGCGTTGGTCATCTGCTCTGATGATTTCTTTTCTACGGTTTGCTTTTTTGAGATTACGCTCCCGGCATCTGGATCAAGGACTGGATCACGGTACAAAGACCTGCTCGCGTGTTTGGAGACATTCATGAATATCAACATACACTATCAACAGGTTGCCGGCGTTACTTTAACACCGCACCGCACCTATGGGAACAGTTTATGCATCTGGAGCTGCTCGCTTTACGCACAAGGAGCGCAGATATACAGGCGGCATTTATGCAAGGGGGACGGGATCGTGGGAGGTTCCCAGTCTGAGATTTTCCTTGCTCTTTATTTTTTCGACATTTGACGGCGTTGGGGATACCACACTCGCTTGGATTGAGATTCTTTTTACTGAAGTTTGAGGAAGATGGAGTCTCGACGAGCAGATAGAATGAGGCAGGCTTGCAACAGCCTGACCTGGTTATCAATGATGTCAAACCCGCTATCAAAGTCTGTTGCCTTTGTGAACGTGTTGTCATTCATTATATATAGTATAGAGTAACGGAGATTGTGTTGCTCCGTAAATAGATTGTAAATACATGTTGCACACCAATATTGTTGTCCTTGTTTCTCATGACTGGTGCCTTTGTTTATCGTGATGTGACATGACACGAGAATAGCTGCTCTTGAGGCTGAAGCATACGGAGGAGGGTTTGAGCTACTGGACGACAGTAAACTTACGCTGCCGGTTGGAGATAAGCTTAAACACACGTCCTCTCTTGGATCCAAAACCGGTCACTTCTCTAGACCCAATTCATACCCAGCCTCGTCTGTTTCGCAGTTGCATTTGTGAGAGTGGCTTGCAAACGCCACCACAAGGCAGCCAAACCCTCAAAGAGGGAGGCCAGCTGCTCACGCCTCTTCCTATCTTGATATCCAATGACAGATGCCTTGAGACTTGAATTTGCGCTTTTGGACTAACTGCAAACCTCCGAGTTTCATAGGAGGACCCGTCTGACCATGGGAATACCTTGTTTGTTTGCGTGGTCAAGTCCTACGCCAGCTGAGATGGCGTCGCATGAGGCGTCTAGACCGAACGCCATCTTCTCCCGCAACCAATACCACCGCTCTCATCGTCAAAACAGTTGCGCCAAGGCAGGACGGCGCCTTGCAGCGTGAGCTGTCCTAGCAGATGGCTTTGCTTGAAAAAAATGCCCGCCTCTTCTCCCACAACCTCTCCATTTACATCCATGGGCCTGCAGCAGCCTGCTGTGCTGCCGTTATGTCTCGACAAGAGTACGGGCTGGTGCCCCTCGGCTCTGAGAATTCCCCGTATGTGAGGGGCCTGCAGTACCCCGACGATCAAGTCACGAGGCGGGGAGAGGTGCCGTTTGACTACGATACTGCTTACGCTGGTCGAGGCTGGCAGGGAGAACGAGATGCATACAACACCGATTACGACGCTACGAACCTTACCGAACGGAAATACACGAGCCATGAATATGTGTCGGCTGCCGATGACCAATTTGGTCTGCCAAGTAGCAGCACCCTGAGGAGGAACGCTAGGGAGCATGCAGAAGCGAGTCGCAAGTCGCAGCTATCAAGGAGGAAATCGATGATTTGGCATTTGGTCATTGATCTGTTGTTGGTCATCCCAGCCCTGGCATTTCTACTCTATGCGGGTGCCATCAGTCACTACGACGGACGACCGCTGAAGGAGAGCGGCTGGCGTACCGTCTCGACCCTGTACGACCTTGCCAAGTATGGACCTACCATCTTCCCCATCGTGTTTGCTGCCATCGCGACAAACCTCTTGACCGCCGTCGCAGCGTGGAAGCTTGAGCAAGGCATCTCTGTCCTTAGTCTCGAGTACCTTCTCCGCAGCCGTACCACCTTCAGTGCCATCACTTCTCCCCTGGTCCTCAAGTCGGTCAACTTGATTACACCCGTCATCATCATTTTCTGGGCTCTCTCACCGTTGGGAGGTCAGGCAGCGCTACGGGTGTTGGACACGGTGCCCAACGCACACAAGCAGCCGTGGAACTGCAGCTATCTCGAGGTGCGTCCTGAGTTGTCTCCCGTGTATGGGGCCGACGGGTCGGTTGCCAACTCGACCGTCATCGCCACGTTTGCCGCCGCGCTCGCGACTCCTCCCGAGAGCAAGGAGGGTAAGCTTGACATATGGGGAAACGTCAAGATACCAATGATTGAGCCGTATCTTGGCGTCGACGTTGACAAGTGGTTCACCTTGAAGGATTCGTTTGACGTGTACTCTTCATTGGTCGGACTACCTGTCAAACCCCTGGAACCTTTCCACCCAGCCTTCAACTACACGTTTAGAGTCAACACGTCGTACATAACCACCAGCTGCACTGCAAATAACCGCTCTGTGGATCTACACGGCTGGTGGGATTACGTCGACGAGCACCGCGACTTTTCAAACGGAAAGGGGCTCATCATCGAGACGTCGAATCCCGACAAGTCAGGCACCAAGCCGAGACTGTTTCAAGTAACATCCTACCAACCTGGCAAGCTCACGAATGTGTTTTGTGAGCTGGGAACGACGTTTGTCGAGGTTGAGATTGAGTGCCACCACTCTCAGTGCGGTGCCGTGCGCATCCGGTACACACCCGGCGCCAAGCCCAGCAACTTGACGTTTGTCGATGATCTACAGGGTGCGAAAAAGGGGAGGAGGATGGATCATGCTTTTCTGCAAATGTTTGTCAACATGACTGAGCCGAGACGCAACGGGAGCTTTTACCTGCCGTCTCCCATGGAGCTGTACCTCTTTAGCTCCGACGAGCCGTACGCCGTGACGCCGACGTGGGACAATGCGTGGAATTCAGGATCAGGGAAGGATTGGGAGAGGGGATACAAACAGTTTCCCAAACGCTTCACGCAGCTCCTCAACACTTTTTGGATCGCTTCCTTAACGCCCCTTGGCGCGGCTCAGTTCAACAAGTTTGCCGCCCCGGGCGCAAAGCACGGAGCCACTACACCCGCGGGACTGACGGCAACGGGTCACAAGACGAGTAACGAGCGGGTTCTAGCCGTTGACAAAGCATGGCTGGCCATGCTATACGTTGCATCGTTTGCAATGTTTCTCTCAGCACTTGCAGCTGCGGCGTTGGGCGTGAAGAGACGAGGACCTGATATTTTGGACTACGCGACGACGTTTATACGGGATAATCCATATTCGAGTACATCTACGGGAGAGAATTCGATGGAGGATGGGGCAGATAGGACGTATAGACTTAGGAATGTGCGGTTATGCATAGGTGATGTAAAGCCTGATGCAGAGGAGGGATACGTAGCTATTGCGACGGTGGATAAGGCTGTTCCGTTGGGAAAACAGGGAAGTGATAGGCGTTACATGTGATTAATTAATTTTAGTTTTTTTTATCTTCTTGAAACGCGGCACGGGAGTTGACGTTGTTGGATGTAATATGCTAAAGTTGACGTGTGGGAGGATGAGTCTTACGGGATTCGGCATGTTTGCTGTGACTTGTAATGGAGCGTGACGGGAAGGGACAGAAAGGCGGTCTGTGGTAATTAATCATGACAAGAATTGAGAGAGAGAGGAGGAGAAGAGAAAATCGAGAAGGAGAGAGAGAGAGATTGAGGAAGAGTTAGACAGGGGGAGATTGAGGAAGAGAGAGGGAAGAATTGTCTATAAAAGATCTCAAGCCCGCCCCCTCAAGTCCAACCTCATCAACCAGCACAACACATCACACACTCTTATATATACTCATCCAAACACAATAACAGCAGATATCGATTCTCTCCCCCATTTCGGCAGCAGATTCACACTTTTGCCAGCTCCTTTCCCTTCAACTTGTCGTTACCCCTTACTATCATCGCAACTGGGAGAATTCCAACCTACCAGCAGTCGAGAAACAGCACTAGCTCGCGCTTCTCTTCTTCCGAGATATTATTCTCATTCAAGTCCTGCTTTTTTTCGTCTTGATGGCAGAGCATGAACTCGCACGCAGCGAGTCTTTATGCGACACACGACTTTCACCTTGGACTCCTTGTTCACTTCCCGCCACATGAACTTGGTCCTGCGCAGCATTCATCAGCTCGTGTGTGAGGCTTCCGATTTTGCTATTACAACTCACACTCGGTTTTTTCGTCCTTTTTTTTTTTTGATTGCATTTTCTACAGAAGGCAGCACTGGGATTCGAGCACATGCCTCTCGTCTTGGGCGCTGGCACGAGTCGTTCATGGTCTGCTGTTTGTATCTAGTCCGGGGCCGCAGATACGACTTCATCATCATCTCCGTCACCTCCTCTTCATACTTGCTGTTCTCATCCAAGCTCGGTTTTCGTCCCTTTTGGCCATATTACTTGAGCTCGCAGACGACCGGTCACTGGCGATGGCGCGTCTCATTTTGGGCTTTTGGTTCGAGTCTTTTACACTTTCTGCCGTCATCCTTGGTTCGGGATGGAAGATACGACTTCACCAGCTCGTGTGTGTCTTCTTCCGATCTTCTCTTCTCGTTTAAGCTCGGTTTTCGCCCTTCTTTGATTGCATTTTCTACAGAAGGCAAGGGCTGAGAAGATCGCACGCCTCTGATCTTGGAGTCTGGCACGAGTCTCTTCACTTCCTACCGCATGGTCCTTATCCATCATCATCATCTCAGTCACCTCCTCTTCATACTTGCTGTTCTCATCCGGGCTCGGTTGTTCGTCCTTTTGGTCATCTCACTTGAGCTCGCAGACGACCGGGCACTGGCGCTAGCGCCTCATTTTGGGCCTTTGGTTCGAGTTTCTCACACTTCCTAACGCATGGCCCTTGTCCATCATCATCCCTTCCCGTCATCCTTCCTTGGCCTGGAGTAGAAGATACGTGCCATCGGCTCGTGTGTTTCTTCTTCCGACCTCCTCTTTTCATTCAAGCTCGGTTGTCGTTCTTTTGGTTGGATGTGCCACAGAAGCAAGAGCTGGGAAGCGATCGCACGACTCTCATATTGGAGGCTGGCACGAGTCTCTTCACTTCCTACCTCTTGGCCTTTTCCTATCACCCCTTCCCGTCATCCTTGGTCCAAGGGAGAAGACATGACTTCATCAGCTCTTGTGTCTCTTCTTCACACCTGCTATACTCATTCAACCTCGGTTGTCGTCCTTCTTGATCGGATGTGCCACAGAAGCAAGACCTGGGTCTCACTAGGCACACGACTCTCATCTTGGACTTTGTTTCGAGTCTCCTCACTTCATACCTCTTTGGCCTTTTACGCTCATCCCTTCCCGTCATCCTAGATCCGAGGCAGAAGATACGACTTCATCAGGTCGTGATTTAGCACCACTTATAACGGGTCCCTCCCATGAAGATTGAGCACCCCACTCATTCCTGGTTCAAGGCAAATCACCAACCAGACATTATGGGGTGAAGGCGACTTCAATGACTTGGCGAATAAAGTTGTCAATCCACAGAAGGCAATCACCATGAATATCATGATGTCTCAGACAAACATTTTCAGACCATGTCCCGAGCGAAGCAGTCCCTCCTTGGGCCCCGGCTCAGATGCACATCATTGAAGTTTGGTCTTGGATTCGATTTCACTTCTGTAACCACTCCCGAAGACAACGAAATTTGGCTGTCGTCCGTTGGTCGCGGGCTTCACACTGTACTCTTGCCTTCCCTGGGCTTTTTCTTTATGGGGTCTTCTTTCTGCTTCAGCCCATGAAGAACGCCATGAACCCTTCGCCTGACTCTTGGGAGTATTACTATTGCTCCCCCGCGTTGGATCTACGATGTGATCGTCTGCGCTCTCCGTCGCACTCTTCAGACGATCCGATCTTGTACTTGTTCCCGACGACACAATCACATTAATCACAACTATTCATCTCCGTTCGGCTTGAACTGGGAATATTTCCGCCAAGGTCCCCAATGACGAAAATTACGGCGTCTGCTCAACCTGCCCCAATTCGAACCACACCGCAGTACTACTGCCTGGTTCGGCACGGTTTGATTCCTCTCTGCCGACACTTTTGCCCACTTCTACCACTACTCAGGCTTTATTCAAACTACGACAATCATCAGATGTATCAGACGGTAGACATGTCACACATGACCGAAGCGACGCTTCATTCGAGTCAAACACTGTGTCATTGTCGTCGAATCTGCCCTCATCAAACCGGCCGATGATATACGTCTCTGTTGTAGAGAGTCATACACACAAGGAAGAAAAGCTGAACTGTTGTTCCTCAGGCCATTCATTCCCCGTCTCACCAAATTCCTGCATCTGGAACGCGCAATGGAAAGGGTATCAGGCCTCGGGCCCATAATGTGGCATCTTCCAAGATCCAGAAATGTACGCCGCTGCCTTTTGTATTGTCCCTGTCTACGAGGCCCAGACATCAACTTTAGGATGCAAGAAGTGCCTTTGATGGTCTTCCTCACAACCCTGGTCCTTGGATGGAGTATCTCGCGCCCGCACCTAATCCACGCTCAAATTGTACGCTCCAAGGAGTAACCTTTTCAGGCCCAGCCAGGGGTATCCTGATCAGCGAGCAAAATCACTTCTTACCCAGTCATCGACACCCGCCACGAGCGAGCTCCCTATAAGAAGTGTGCTGCATTGGCCCTCTACACAAGGTCTCGATACTGGGCCTATAGAGCGCTTCTTCTGTCCCTCGTTCGATGAGATAGTCCAATTGGCTTTTCTCTTAGCCAATAATCACTATTGCCGTCTTGTCGTTGCCATTCACGCAACAATATCTGATCTTCCCTTTCATAGAACAAGACGACGTCTAAGCGATTTTCACTCAATTCTCCAAGCCCAGCGAGAGGAGGATGCTCATGCGGCATCGAGAAGCTCCAACAATTGGCCGTCAATCACTTCCCCCCCAGAACTTATCCTGGTGTTGGACTCTCTTCCTGACTATTGCCGAAGCTGGCGAATACTACTTTTTTGAGATTGCCACCAACTTGATCTCTGAGCCACAGACAGTCCCTAGCTTCTCAGGATTTTCGACTACACGACATTCGCCTTCAATTCTACGTCGAGAAGCCTGCAAGTCCTCGAGTCATTCGGTGAAATATACGTCATCATGATTGGAGGCAAGATTGCTCATAGGCTCATCACGATGAGCGAGGTGTCCATGGTGCTGTCCTGCGGCGGCTTGTATTCAAGGAGGTTTTCCAAGGACTGGACACCCTTCGGACAAGGTGCCATTTTCTTGCCCTCAAAAAACATACCCCTTCAACTACAATTCTCAGCAATTTCTCTTGCGTGGGCGCGGCGGGTTGTGAAAGGCTTCGAACGCCAGCCCCGGCCAGATGCGCAACGACGCATCAGGCATTCCAGACTTCTCATGAATCTTGAATGCACACTATGGGCGGGCAGATCTACGCAGAGCTGCTTGCAGCCTTTATTTCTCTGGTGGGATATACTTCATCATGATTGAAGGCAAGGTCACTCATAAGATCATGGCGGTCACCTCTTCTTCATATCACTTCTTCAACGTAAGGCTTGAGTTTAACTCTGCCTGCAACATCTTGGAAGTCATGTGTGCATACCACGTCTTTCTACCATGTGTGGCGGGTTGCCAGGGCTTCAAACACTAGCCCGGGCTGCAGCGCGGGGGCACAACGGGCCCGGGGCTTCTTCTTCTTGTAGCTCTGGATCTTGCGGTGTTTCTTTCTGACAGTTTCGCTTCAGAGTCTTCTTGCTTGAAGACAGCCTCTCGGGGAAGACACGTTGCCAGTGTGGCTACCAGAATCAAGGGGCCAACGTCCAAGACGTAAGGCTTGGACTTGGACTAGCCATTACTCAGTTTCGGTAAGAGATCTGATCCATCTCTCGCTCGATCTTTCGCTTGGAGACCAGAGACGACTTTCTTGAGGCCGTGGAACGCTCCACAATCTCGAAGAACACTAGTGTGGCATTTTGCACGTGCCTAGATGCACGTCCTTTGCTTTCCCCTTGACACTTTTCAATTCTATATATAATCAACCAACACATCAACAACTACTTGAGCGATACCCAGAGCTGTTTGACACGCTGAGACTGGGATACAGCCTGAATCCTGTCATCAGACAGGGAGATCTCGAGGGTGCGACTTTTCGTCAACGATCCCTCGGTGGGCACTTGGCGTGAGCATGTGTCCTCCGCCTCATGATCCCATGCATCAGATCTTTCACTCGCCCACGGTCAATTTCCGATGCATGTTTGCACGTAAACATAGCGAATCGCATCAGCGAGTTCTCCTGGTGTTGGGATCTACCTCCTTTGGTTCTTGGCCAAGATCAGAACGCCAGTTGTCGTTCTCTCAGGTGGTCTACTTCCTGTTGCTGGATCGCTCCTGAGTCGACATACACAGACAAGAGTACTTGTTAGGTTTTGTGCCAGTTTTACGACAGGCTGAAGTACGACGCGAACAATTGAGCCCTGACAAGCAGGATGACATCGTATTCAGCCCCCAAAGAGATGGCTTCAGTCAGATGAAGTCCATTGCAGCGCGGTTGATACACTCAGTATTCAACCCCCATCTGTGCAGTTCACCTCTTGCACGGTATTCTCAGACACCGAATTCGGTATTTCGTTGAGATTGGGCAGGGTCGAACAAAGAAGGCGAAGAAGAAACCCTCCCTGTACGCCATTCCTCAGCGGATGCTGTGCCGCAATGCCAACCTCACTCTTTACGACAGACTTTTTCTTCGTTCTGCCTACTCAATGGGGTTTTCCTTTGACGGATTTTACATGATTCGGGTACGAGAGAACGCCTCACACAACCTGTGGCGCCAAACGTCGACCTATATCTGTTCTTGGCTGACAGACCAAAGGGGGAATGAGGTACATGCTGCCGGGGTCTCTCAACAGAGGAACGACCTGAGAAATCCAGGAGATTTACTCTTTGGGTTTGCGCCTCAAGTCTGTACTGGTTCGGTACAGCTTGTGTCCCTGTGCCTCTCCTGATTATGTCTCTCTCATACTGAGCTGTCTTTCGCAACATACCTACACTCAGTAAGCGAACCAAGCATGAAACTCGCTCTCCAAGTTCTTCAAAACAATGCCGGACAGCATGGACTAGAGCACCTTCGAGACAAACCCCAGTGAACGGCCGAGTTCCACGTCTGGTAGCGTTTGAAGAGGCCGAAAGCGACCTTTATGTCCGGCTCATGAGCGTCGTCTCCTGTTGGAGTCTGACCAGGGACGATCCAATCAACCCGCGTCTTTTTTAGAAAACGATCTAAGACCTGATGGTCTGAGCCTTCCGGCCAGAATACTCTTTGAACACAAGTGGCAGCTTTGACGGATGACGCACAACATGCGATCGAAGATGCCTTCGTCGTCTTCTCGACTCATTGCCGCGTACCAGCCAGCATTATTCCATGCCTGTCGTCCTATTTTGTGCAAATTTGTACTTCCTTCTCTCGACTCTGAGGTATTCTACCCTTCTCTCGCCCACTATGCCTCTCCACCACAATTCTCCACCTTGGGATTTTCCAGAAACGCGACGGGAGACCATCGAATCTCTATCACCACCCATATCGTACGAGTTGGTGCCGGAGAACTAGAGCTGAACTCTGGGACGGTGTTCCATCACTTGGATAGCTCTGTCTACTTCAGCTGTTTTCTCATCAGGAGACTTCAATGATACGTCCCAACAGCTGTTGGGGATTAGAATACCATTCTGTCTGCGTCCTTGAGCGTTCCACTGAGCGAACTGGTTTTCTTTGGGCTAATTAACTGCCTTTTCGAAGGGGTTTTGGGATCCATTGACCCCCTTGGCCATCCCCTTCGTTTGTCTTTGGCAGCCTACTCAAGGGAATAAGACCATGGTGCACGCACATCGTGGCTAACGCCTCAAAGGAGCACAGGGAGCGGCTTCTCCGCCTCCTGAACCACTCCAGCAATCCACCCGCTATACTACCAATGCCTCCAATTCTCATGAGCAGATGTGGAAGAGAGAGACTAGCGACATATCGTCCTCTGAGCGTCAGAACGGCCTCGTTTCATCCATCCATATGGCTAGCCCCTCTGTCCCCAGATCTACCATCAGCTTCTTCACTCAATATCTTGGAGAATGAACGGGAACTTGACAGCTTCAAAAACCCGCCTGACATCAGCTTCTTCAAGAAGCCTGTGAAATTTATAGCCAGCGGAAAGGCCTCCTTGCGACCTTGGAGTTGGGTAATACCCACCACTTTTCTGAAGACCTTCTCGATTTCATGAGACCTGGTTGGAGCTGATGTTGTTCCCTTTTTCTCTACTCTCTGGAAGGCGCATTACCTCTTGAAGAACTCAAAAACTTGGGGAAAAACATGGCCGTGAGGCCATGAAAGAATTCCAATTTCCAGCCTCGGTTGAATTCAACCTATTCACCATCCCATCTCCTGCCGTCTCGAATTCACCTGGTCCGCGCTTCAGATTAGGACTCGCTTGGCCATTCCTGAAACAGACGACAAACGAAAAACGACAGATACTACCTATTTCGTTCTACCAAGGCTACCCAACGCAGACTCTTCCCACGGCTTTGAGCAGGACTGGCTGGCCATTCCTAAAATAGACGAAAAACGACAGACAGGACCCATTTCATTCTACCAAGGCTACCCAACGCAGGCAAGGACACTCTCACGTGCCAGCCACTGATGGCTTTGATGCGGGTACCGACGCTGTTCTTACTGTCTCGTGGTCGTGGTGTCAAAACTCGCAAAGTCATATGTCACTCTCTACGACGATGCTACGAAAGAGGTTCGTAGTTACGATGTGCGCTCCAGAAACAGGAGAGGCTGCTGAACATCACATCCAACAACATTCGCGCCAGGCTGCAAACAGTTCAAGGAGGGTTTTCTGACTTTCCCCATGAAAATCATACCCCGGCACATACACCCAAAGACATCATTCGAATGATTTCTATCTTCATTAACAGAGTTATGTCCAAGGTGTGCGAGTTTTGCAAGTCGGCGTCTGGTGTCGTCTGTACTGGCTGGGCATTAGGGATCAACTTTGGTCTCTGGAAGAGTGCCGACGCACCACGCCTCTCTTCTGAAACTGTCTTCCCCAGAAATCTGGTGGATTCTCTTCGAGGGAGCTCAGATGGTGGCGTGCGACCTTCGCCACTTCGATTTTTGCCCCTGGAGCATCCCTGGGCGAAGAGGCCAGACATCCAAGCTTGCACACTTGAGCGGGTTGAAAGTCTTGGCTGACAGACGTCCCAAGGGAACAACTGGCGAAATTATGACCATGACCCCTAGTGAGAGCGCTGGGATTACGACTCTACAAAGGACAGCAAGCTGGTTGGATCATAGCCAAGTTAGCCCTTCCTCTCAGACAACTCTTTTGGGTTCCGTCTTTGCCAACTCTTATCAGGAGACCTTCGACAGCATTTGTGGGTGGCTCACACTGGACCTTTGCCAGCAACGCTTCTCTCTGTTGATTGTCGGGACTAGTCACATTCTACCAGACCGGATGAAGGGGTGGTACGTGTTGCTCGTGTCGAATGTGAACGAGTGTACATACAACGCTCCATACGGGTGCCAGCTCCGATATCTCAACCTATAAACTGAAAGACTGATCCACGACTACATCTGGGCCTTGTCGATTTCATATGTTGCTTCCAGCATCACTCGACCCAGTTCCTACAACATGCCCAGATCCAATTGTCGTCACGCTATACCTGCTCCGTCCCGACAGGCGCCTGAGAACACCGTCCTACTGATAAATTTGACCTCCTACAACGACTATTACTGCTTCTGGTGGCCTGTGGATGGAAGCTCTGGATTCAACGACATTTCCCAGATCAAGAATCGTCGACTTTCCACCAAGAGCCGGTTTCGATTTCGCCGATTTTGTGAAAGATCGTTGTGTTTATTGTTCGAAATCACAAAGCGCTCAAGACAACGACGGCTGATGGTGTCTCCCCTTCTTCCTGCCTGTACATTTCATAGAGAGATCATCTCTCTTCATGCGTCTGACATATGGTTGACATCATGGAGCGAGAAGAAGTTCAGGAACCGACTAGTTCCCGGACCGGTCGGAAGACTCGACGAATATACCAACGAACGATCGTTGGTTGGTTCACCTGGGGAAATCGTCAGCTTCAGCGACGATGGGCGATCAGGGAAGCGCGAATATGTGGCGTGGAACGAGTTTGATCTTGATCCGAACCACATTACGATCAAACTTCTCACATCTCGACGAGGCAAGTCGGCAACTATCGTTGTGGTGATCGCCTTCGAGGTTAACATGTCTTTTTTATTCGGAAAGACATTTGCCGGTGTCGATTGGTTTATCAAAGAATACGCAGTTTAAAGTCCTTTAACGAAACGGCTCAGGCAATCGGGGTGTTTCAGGGGGCTTTTGCCGCTTGGCCATTAACTAGGCTACCCCAGCACCAAGATCAGATTCACAGAATCCGTGCATCGCCTTCTGAGAAAGAACAATCAATCAACACCAATCTCGCGGGCAATGGAAAAAGGATGAAGGGCTTCCGCTGGCTTGAAAGAGTGCACGATGTCTTTGTGCCTTGCCCCCCTCCGCCGGGTTATGCGGATCTAGGGAGAGGATACCATTTCCTGACGAGAAATCATGGCTTGGACTCTAAAATTGCCAATAAAGCGCAATGTTCATCAAGTTCGACGAACACAATCACTTCGGAGTGGGAAAGGAACCACCATGACAACACCATGACGAGCGGGAGACGCGAGTGAACAATTCCCCTCCAACTAAGCTCACAACTGCTACTTTCACTCACTATTACTATGTTCCTGTGCCGGGAGGCAGTTCTTACAGTCCCATTAGGGAGGCGGTCGAGATTAATAGCCCGCCGATGTATTCCTGTGATGGGACGTCCCGGCTTCTCAAACTGGTGAAAAAGCTGTTGACAACAGATTTCAGGTTTCGGGTCAACCTGCGGAATGCATGTCAATGGCCTTGAACACGAGGGCAGTGGGAAATTATGCTGCTCTACTTTGGGCGTCAGACGGTGTTTTTTCTACCCTGCAATCTCAACTGACCCATGGTCGCTCACGAAGCCTGTTTGTTCATCTTGACCATTCAAGCGACGTCCTACACGGGAAGACTGTGCAAAATTACCACAGTATCGAACAACTCCAAAACCACAAGGGCAAGCAGAAAGAGGGGCGTAAGGATGAGAGGTTTCAAGCTTTGGCGTGGATCGACCTTACAGCGGAGGAAAACAGCTTGGCGGTTGAAGACTTTCGGACTGAACCATTCGTCGATACACCAGCATGTCTTCCTTTTCATACAACTTCTTTGACGAGCATGCACCAAGTCCACAAAGGTGACGTCATCTTCTGTCGTCTTGTTGGGGACTGTTAAGGACAGGAGTGCATCACAGTACACCCAGCATTCTGATGCGGCTTTTTTTTTTTGGCACTGTACAAACCTCTCCTAATCATGCACACCAATTACACTCTTTCAGGGCTGGGTTGTACGATTTTGGGAATTTGTTTTCCTGGTCATGAGGCTCGCTGGTTCAACGGAATGAAGGCGATCTTCAAACTGGAATTCTTACTTATCATCCAATCGACGCGGTGGTACGATTAAGGGCCGGGCTTCAACGCTTACCTACCGCCAAAAGGAGGATATCATCAGACAAGATAGCAAGAGACATAGTTAAAGTGGGAGAATTCCAACCTAGATAGAAACGTAACTTGATAATAACCTTGACTTACTGCCGCTTAGCTCTGTGACGTTACAGTGACAACCTCCCCATCCCTCCATCGATCACATTTTACCCCTGAGTCCATCACAACTTCTCACCTTTGCTCTGGTCGTAGTCGCTCAATTAGAGATCTCAAATGTCGTCGCATCTCACGAGCTCCCTCGTTATCCTCCATCATAAAGGCCTCGTACATGTAACGATTCAAAGCCACCGATGGCATAGACCCATAAACTGTCGATACATAATTAGTCACCGATCCTGCTGGGATATTGAACAAACTTACAACAAGTGAGTTCATCTTCCATACCACCCTGGAAAGAGCTCAATGCGTCCTCAAATAATCCAGGGTTCCCATCGGTCATGACCATGAACCGACATTGCCTCAGGTACAGCCAGAACCTACGGCACGGCAGATTCATGTACTCTTCCACAAGCAAAATACGGTTCCGTCTTCTGATGCTCTCATCGACTCCATGGCTCCAGGCATCAATCTTTATGCGTAGCTTGAGCATGAGGCTGGACTGGTGCATGTCGTAGAATACCGTCCCCCACGATCCTCCTATGACTACATGTCAGTATCGAAACCCGGGAGGACTTGGGAGAGAGCACATTACCTAACTCTTCATAAGGCTTCATTTCTTCTGGAAAGGCAGAATTGCCGAATTCTTTCCCCTCTTCTATACGCTCCATGAATCGTCGGAACTCGAGCGCTCGAAGTCGGTGACCCTCCATATCATGTACCCTTGGAGTCGGCTTCCACAAGTACACAAGCTCCTTCTCCCACCCCCTCGACTTCATGAAAGTCTCCAAGTTTCTGAGGTACTTGAGATGAACCTGCTCAAACTCTCCCATGGAAATCTTGCCGGTGACGCAGGGCTCAGTCAACCACCAATCCAGAGTCTTGAGAAAGACTTCCTGCGATCCAAACACAATGCTGGAACCCATGTAGCAATTGTCTAGAAAGACACCATTGATCTTTCTGACGTGCACAGTCTCCAGCGGGAAGAATCTGAAGCAGAAGCGGTCGTCCTTGCTGTGTCCCTTGCTGCTGCTGCGACCGGGTTTGAGCACTGGGATACCACCGATAATCTCGCTGTAGCTGTTTGTCGCTTTCTTGACGGGTAGGTCGTGCAGCATGGACTTTGCCCCGGCTCCGAAGACGTTGTCAAAGGCCATCTTTCGCATGTCGTCTCGCTGTTCCCGTACGCCCTGTATCCTGTCCTCCTCGGGCACCGGGAGCGTAAGCGACCGCAGTACCAAGATGAGACGTGGAGATATCGGTGCGAACTCGTGGAAGGGGGCGTGAAAGGAACCAGCTCGCTCCCCTGTGTCTTCATCCTCAATAAAGGTGTTGGGGCCCTCAAAGATGTTGTATGTATTGTCCGAGAGGACGAACTCCTCATCCGGGTTCGCGGGTGTGCAGATGGCCATGTAGCTACACTGGACGTGCGCCATGAACCACATCGCATCGCTAGGAAACATGCGCTTCTTGAGATCCTCTATCCACTTCATCTCTGCGTCCATCTCAAGCGTCATGATAGCCTCGAGATTATGGAACCAGACATCCAGAGGACTCTCAAAACCGTGCTTCTCCATGTAATCTTGAAGCAGCTCCTTGTCGTTGGAGTTGTAGCTCTCTACGTCTCCATGGTAGAAGCGTCTGTGAAAGCATGAACCGCGGTACTTGAGTATGAAAAGGAACTTGCGTAGAAGATTTCGCTCGGTCCGTGTCAGCCATATATCTGGCTGCCCCTTTCCATAGGCTGTAGTAATCCTGCGAAAGATCCTACTAGCCTCGAGTTCCATCTTTCCGAGCATCTCCTCAATACGACGATGCTTCTTGTCCGGCGACTTCGTCATGTCTTCGTACATGTCCAGTTGCCCAAACACACGAGTCACTGGCGTCTCCTTCAGTGTGAAGGGTTCGGACGTCAGGCAGAGATTGTTGACGACGGGGTCGCCTGGGTATTTTCCCTTCTCATGCTTGTGTTTCTTGCATCTCTTGGAGGGGCCTTTTGCTTGTGGGCAAACGAATGGGTGAGAGTAGTTCTTGAGGAGGAATTGGGGGATGAAGTGCTGGTATTCTTTGTTGGCGGACGACATTCTGCAATCATAGACAATCTAACTCATATAGATGATGAAAAGTCCAAGTTCTGAAGCCCATAGAAACATTTCGAAAAGAAATATGTTCATCTTTCACACCATCTTGGTCACATCTGCAGCAGAAACGACAGATCAGGCTGAGGAGGCCGGACGCCAGTAACGTTGGGCCAGCTCATGAGCCGATATGCAGAAGGGCATCTGAATGTACCAATCACGACGTGATTTTCTTAACACTGCATTTCTCCTCTTGGCAAATGGCCCCCAAGCTTTTTTTCGTTACCGGCCTCTCTGCAAATGGATAAATGCCATGGTCTGTCGCACGAACGATCATGACCTTTTTTTTTTCTTCTTCATCTACAATACCTACCTACTCACAAACCTTCCAAAACACACACATTCCTTTGTTTCCTTTGTCTTTCATTTCTGTACTACTCTTCAATTCTTGTTTTACTCTTATCCTTCTTCACTCTTTTACATACTTAATCCAGGACCTGATCCCCCCCCTCTGCAAGCCAGAGGGGGCGATCAGGTCCACACACCACCATCTCTCACCCCTAACACCACCGGAGGCAGCTCCAGCCTTCGACATCATCCGATCGCACCTCATTCGTGCAACTGATGATGATAGGGTGAGAGATGGGAGTCCCCACGAATGAGATTGCGAGGAGTTCGAAGGCTGGAGCTGTCTCCGGTGGTGTTAGCAACTTATAACCATAACAACCATAAAGCAATAACACCACCGAAACCCCTTTCTTTACCGCTGGCGGTTAGAGATTGGGGAGGTCTAGTGAGAGTTTGCACGTCAAGAGCCACCGTAAGTCTCGGAATAAAGATGACCAACGTTTGTCTAACAGTCTTGTAAACAGGCCGTCAAGTGTCGAGATGCATCAGGGCATTTGTCAACTGTGGCGCTTTGGCCGATGTCTTTGATCCTGTACGAAGGTTGTTGCATACTATAGTCAGCGACAGATGCCTTGTACAGGATCAAGAATATGGGCCAAAGTCACGAGTTGACGAGTGCCCTGCGGTATAAGATCAACCAGCCGTGAGCGAAGATGAGCAACCATGGATTGTCCGACGCTGGTTCCCTGCGTCTCTGGTATACCACAATTCCCCTAACAGTTCAAACTGATGTATAGCTAACTCTAGACTACAGCCAGATTGATGGACCCGGTCAAGTCAATAAAAGGTGTCCTGTTGTGATTCCCCCAACCCGGATAGCAACATCAATTGAATCAACAAAGCCCAAACCCACAATTCAACAAAACACTACGCAACTTGACGAGTCTTCTCGTCCTCAAACGCAAACCCAGGATGGACGATCTCGAAGCAGACTACGAGTCGCTCCTCAACGACGAAATCCGCGAACTCGAGTTTACACTCATGACGGAAAGCCTACTCTTAGACACAAACAGCCCCGTGAATGACGCAGATTTTGCCGACACACCGCTAGGAATGCATATTCCTGAAGAAACGGACTGGTTGAACGCTCCTATTCCTGATCCAAACGATCCACTCTTGTTCAACTTTAACACTCTTCCGATCCAAATCCCAGACATTGACTACTATACACTACACCAGAACGGGTATCCAGACATGATGCCAACACTAACTGAAGACTCACCAAGTGCTACGCTGAATTCTTCGAGCGTCTCTGAACAATCGCCCGTCTTTTCTCCAGCGTATAGCACTTCACCACTATCTACCAACTTTAGCCCGAGGGAGCAACTGCTCCCACAGAGTCTTGGTCCGACACCAACACCTACCCACGCTTCTCCCCCCAAGAAGAAGCCCCGAAAACGTCGGGCCAAGGCAGAACCCGGCAGTCGAGCCTGTGATAAAAAGTAGGACGCCTCGAAACCACCTAGTGCATCGCTAATGAACCCCCACAGAAGGGAGAGACGCAAGATCGACAGGCCAGTGCCATGTGACTTCTGTCCGAAAAGATTTCTAGACAAAAGGGATATGACGAGGCACCTCAAAACGAATCATCCTGAAGAGGCGGCCAAGAGGGGGGAGGATATGAGAAAGATTCCTTGTGAGTTGTGTAAGGAGACATTTGCCAGACGGGACCATTTGAAGCGACATAAGGGGACTCAGCATGGGATTGAATGATTTTCAGGGACTTTAGAGCCCCGTCCTATCTTTATTTGTTTGGTTTATTTCTTCCTTTTGTATCTAGGTAATAAAGTGTGTTTTACAATGGTGCCGGTGAGACTTGATTGTGGGTTGAGAGCAAGCAATGTCTTCGGAAGAGGTCGACTATATATAAAAACAGTACGGATAAGGCAACCAGAGATTTAAAGTAAACGAGGTCCCTTTCGCGGCAAAAGAAAAAAAGAGACCAGGAACGGACCACAGGCGCGTCGCAAACAAATGCATGTGACGTCTACTCCAGACGGAGAGAAAGGCAAAAAGAAGCCCCGGTACGAGGGCTCGAACCTCGGACTCCGCGGTACAATTCCCTTAATATTACAAGGGCGCGGTATGTTAGCCACTACACCATACCGGATGGTGAGCATATTGCTGAGAGACACTCTCCGACACCGTGCTAAGATCGCAGGAGGCAGACTCTAGATACCTACAGGTCGAGGTCCAACCAAAGTCAGTGTAGAGTTATTCACATTAGCAGTTCTCTAGATTACCTTCTTTTTATGCATCTTGCTTGAACTTCTTTTTTTCTTTTCATTCATCGGTGATTCGTTTCTTACGGTGTTTGACATCCCGTTGGTGTTAGTGACAGTACCCAAGTTACCCGGCAACGGAAGGTGCATAACAGGTCACTCCTCTCCTCTGCTTCACACCACAGCAGAACTCTGCTATTGCTCATATCTACGTGAACTATTGTGCCTAAATTTTTGGGAATTTGTTTGGATCTACCCTTAGTCTTCCGTTTGCGCTCAAGCCCTACCTTTGCACAATTTTGATGTGACTGGTGAGGGGAAGTCATCAACACCAACACCTCACTTTGACCTCGCTCCCGATCGCGGATCACAATCGCACGCACTGTTGCTCGGGAAATACAGCCTGAATATCTTTTACACTACTTTCGTCGCTTAGAGGTATGCCGTTCTTTGTTCCTACTGCTTTCCCTCGCTGACCAAACTCCAGGCTCCAGACAGGCAGCTCAGAGTTCACCATTGAGCCTCTCACTACCTCCGCACCACCTACTCGCCTCTCAGCCATGTCTTCAACCGAGGAGACCACGATCCCACCTGAAGGTTACTATGTAACCGATTGCCCGAACCTTGCAGAAAACAACACCCTCTCCTGCCCCTACATCGGCTGCGACGGATTCGTGTTTCGCTCCGCTGAAGAATGCTAGAAGCATCAGAAGAGGTGGCACGAAGGCCTATATGCCTGCGGCCAGTGTGAGGCTGTGTTCGCATCTGCTCCTCCCCTCGAAAGACACCGTCGGGATAGTGGACATGTGATTGAGTGGTTCTGCTACGACGATGAGTGCGAGATGGCCGGGAAGCCTTTCGAGACCTACAGAGTCTACCTCGAGCACTTTCGCGAGTCAGCGGCTCACCAGAACGATGCCGAATCTGAAGAAATTCTCGATGCCCTGGGAAACACAGATGTTATCGCGCCGAGCCAAGATCAACAGGACCACAACTCGCCTTCTCAGCTCGTCGGCTCCGACATCTTTGTCTGTCACGAGCCCTGCTGTCACAGATATGGCTTCAACTTCCGGTGCAAGTCTGAATACTCTCGACACGCCGATGCTCCCTCTCATATCGCAGCCGCCGACATCGACAAGACCCTTCTCGAGAACATGCAGCCCGGCTCAGCCCTTGTCGCCGAACGAGAGGCCATCCGAAACCGGAGATGCAACGCCCCAGGCTGTTTTTCGTTCGGAGAGACATTCTCAACTGCCAAAAGCTTTTTTAACCACATCGACAAGTTGGAGCACCGCAAGGCTTGGATGGTGACTTCTTCAACTGTCCTCGACGAACAGGGAGAAGACCTTGCGCTACCTGGGATGTCTATTGATGCACATGGCATCGGAACATGCGTGAATGAGAGATGCCCAAAGGTCGGTGCCACTTTCAATACCCCCCAAAAGATGAAGCAACACGCTCGCTCCTTCGGGCATGCCACGACCGAAGAGGACATGGACTCCATGGACGAGTCGTCCCCTGGAGAAGTGTGGGTGAGCTGCAATTTGGATGGCATGGAGGTCACCAGAGACAAGTCCTTGTGGAGATGCGTCAAGAATGGTTGCAGAAGGTTTGGCGACACCATGGCTCGAAGGGACGCGGCCAGAAGACATACCTTCTCGATGACGCACTATTATGCTGACGACGGCATGCCAATGTCACCCGAAACCCCCATCGCACACACCATGGCCGTAGATGGCATGACCTCCACGGATGAGTCCCCTGAAGAAGTGTGGGTGAGCTGCGATTTGGACGACATAGAGGTCGTCAAAGGCAAGGGCTTGTGGAGATGTGTCAAGAAAGGCTGCGGAGGGTTTGGCAAGACCATATTTCATTGGGGTCACGCCAGAAAACACTCATACTCGACTACGCACATTACGGCTGAACAAGACGTTACGATGCCTCCCGAAGAAGAAGTATGGCTGAGCTGCGATTTGGAGGACATGGAAGCTGCCAAAGGCACCACATTGTGGAGGTGCACCAAGAGAGGCTGCAAAGGGTTTGGACATGTCTACAATCAACGATGCAACGCCAGGAGACACTCTTCCTCAGCCGTACATGCTACCGCCGACCAAGACGCGACAATGTCTCCCGAAACTCCCATGACTCCCTTCGCACACACCATGGCCGTAGATGGCATGGCCTGCACGGATGAGTCCCCTGAAGAAGTGTGGGTGAGTTCCGAGTTTGAGGGGATGGAAATCGTCGAAGACAAGGCATTGTGGAGATGCATCAAGAGAGGCTGCAGAGGGTTTGGCCACATCTATAACCAAAGCGGCAATGTCAAAAAGCACTTCTACTCGATCTCGCATACCAAGGCCGACCAAGACGCAACAATGTCCCCTGAAACCCCCACGACCCCCTCTGCAGCAACCCAGAGCGTGCTAGAGACTACACTCATGACTCCAATGGACCTCGATACTCCGGTTCCTGCTACCCCGTTAAGCCCTTCCGCTGGCCGAGGATCAAGCGCAGCCATGACCTTGGCGACTCCAACAAAGACCCCTACCTCGTTCCGAACACCTCCCTCCCGAACCATGATCAAGCTCCGCAGAACCTCAAACACCTCTTCCCAAGTCAAGAGACGTCAGGATGAACTTGAACGACGAAACTGGGAGCTAGAAGATCGGGTCAAGCGACTCGAGGAGCAGCTTACCAGAGTTCTCGGCAATAGAGCCACACAGAAGGTGACAGATGGACGAGTTCATGAGCAAGGAAACGCTTCTGAGGAAGGGAACAAGGATGTTGATCATCTGTACAAATTTGTGCGTTCTTCTTTTCGACCTATCCCAGGAGGCAGAGAAGAGGCTTAGAGAGATGTGGACGGGTGTGCGCTGAAGATGACGGAAGTGTGTGTGAGTCGACGGAAACTGTGGGATTTGAACTTGGAACAATCAGAGGGGGAACACATTTGCTTTTCATGATAGCTGTCTAGGGACCAAGTAGATGTCTAGAAATTGTAACAATTTATTTGTACAACTGCGGTGGCCCAAAGTTCAATGAAGCGATTCCCAACTGAAATTAAATGCTATGGTGATGCTAAGCCGGGTGCGTCTTGCATGGCTCTGCAATCAAAATTGCAAACACTGAGAACGACAGGGAGCTATGGGAAAAAAGGTCAGTTCCTTCTTGTCTACCGACCCAGCCCATCAACGACCCTGTTGTTACTCGAGCCACATGACCTACCATTCCTGCACGGCCTCGAGTCTCGCATCAAATCGAATGGGGATGACATGCCGGAGTATTTCCACATGGGAGCAATGAGCTTGTTGAAACGGCCGTGCAAACGTACTTATACTTACCCCTTTCGTCTCAACCGTTCCGCCAGTGTCAACTTCATCCAGATACCGATAAGGGCAGTTCAACACTGCACGTCGATGCCCTCACAACTGAGAGGACCGTTTGTCAAATGAAATCCTGTCTGACATCCGTTTCCTCCCATTCAAAATGGCGACACCATTTGAGATATTTGGACTGTCTCCCAACTTGGGGTGTCAAGCCTGAAAAAGGGGGGTAACTGCAAACAACGTTTACCTCGAGAAATGCTCTCTTGAGGCATTGAGTCCATTCCCAACATGGAAATAGAACTATATACGCATTTCCTTTCGTTTGGCCTTGTAATTGTTCTCTACCATCCTTCTCTCATTGACAGTAAACGGCATCCCCAAACGACAGACAGTGTAATACACCAAGACAGGATGAATGGCATCAATGGGAATGTGATCATATAAATACTTTCTCCAACTTGAAGTCTTCGTGATCCCTTCTTCTTCCCTCTTCACCCTTTCCTAAACTCGAGATCCCACAAATCTTCTCGAGCACTCACTCCTTTACCTTCTCGGTACAACACTCCTTCTACTATCAACCGCCTACAAACCTACGAACCTCGATCCATCATGCCCGGTCTTCTCGGTTTTCCCACCCTTGGAAAGATGTCTATCAACGCCGCTGGGCGAGTTTGGCGACGTCTGAAGGCCAAGGCTCAGAAGAAGAAGCAGGAGGTCCCTGAGGAGGTCCCTGACGAGGTCTCTGAGGATGTCTCTGAGGGTGTCTCTGAGGAGGTTGGGCACACCTTTTATTCTAACAGCTCGGACTCAATCGGTTATACGGACTCGGATATGGACACTCTTGAGTGCGTCGAGACCATCCAGGAGTGGATTAACACCAACTCTGACACTTGTAAGTACCCAGCACTCATCAACTTGAAGGACGTCGAGTTGACCGTTATACAGATGACTTCTTTGGAGCTTGGCGTCACCCCTCGGAGCCTAGCTCCATTGGTAAGTATCAGTGATTGTCGAAACCAGTACGAGATAACTGACAACCAGCAAGCTTCTTTCGACGAGGAGGCAGATCTCTACCGAAGCGTCAGCGTTCGTAAGTATTCAGTCTCATCAAGGTTGAATGATCATCATGCTAACAGTTGACACAGGTCGCGCTCCCGAGGAGGATGCCGAGCCTGTCGAGGGTGCTGAGTCTGTCGAGCCTGCTGAGCCCGCCGTGCCCATTGTTCCCATCCTTCCCATCAAGCCCAGCAAGCGCGACGCTATCAAGAACGTTTTTCAGAACGTGAAGACCGCCTTCAAGAAGCGCAACTCCTCCGGTTAGACAAGACGCAACAACAACGTATGACGGGTACCAAGACATTCAGACACAGTATTGAGAAAGGTTCATCGGGGTTTCATTGCTTTTGTGCGGGGGATTCTATCACTGGTTTTCCCCCAAGATGGCATTGTGCGCCTGACATAGAGTCGTTGGTGGTCTGCACCAACTTCTTTTTTCTTCCTTATCTTGATCCATGTTTCATCCAAGTCTTTTTCGGGGGCTCGGGCCTCGCCTGTTTATACGTTGTCGTCTTGTCGGATTCTTTCGGAGAATCCAACATAGAGGGGGAAGTAGTATCAAGGATCGAGGACAGAGTCGTAGTCGCGGAATAAACATCTCTGTCGTAACTTGTTCGCTCGTCGTGATATGGCACTCGTTCACTGGATATCTCCCATAACAACCTCCTCAACCTTGTCCTCACCCTCATTTTCCACAGGCGCATCTACAAAAACCCAAGGTCAGTCATATGCACACACATTCCCAACAACACAAAAACTTACCCTTCATCTCAGCTTCTCCCTCTGCCTCCATCTTCCTCTTCAAAGCATACCCCATCTTCTTCTCCATCTTTCGGGCCCTCTTTGCGCTAACCTTTGCCCTAGGTCCGCTCGTGGGTAAAAGTCCAGCCCTCGCGCCTCGTGTCGCATCCGCCTTTGCGATCTTGTCCTTGGGTGCCAGGGAACGCTTGCGCCGCTCCTTCTTTGCCTTGGAGGCGCGCGCTGCGAGGCGGTTCTTGGAAGGGCCGTTTGGGTTCTTGACGGACGGCATTTTGAGGTGGTCTTGACGGTGGGGGGGCGTCAATGTCTGAGAGATTGGGATGGTTGTGGCGATGGAGATTTTGCGATAAAGTTCGTTTTTCGGTCAAGAATCTCGGTGAGTTTTCGGTGAAGAATGCGCTAAGACCCCGCCAAGCGGGCATCTCGATGGTCGAGAACACCATTGGTGGGGCTGCTATCAAGGACAAGAATTACAACAGAGGAGTCATGAGTACTCAATCTTCAAAGCCCATTCCATATTACGCCTCATATGTAGATCTAGATAACATCTATTTTACACAAACTCCATTCCCGTATCATTTTTATCATCAGATATCCAACATGTAGCATTGTCGCATCATCATTTACACACATCCCAGCAAGGTGGCGTTAAGGCAGAGGAGTGTAAGCCAATGTATAAGAGCCCTTGTCTGGACGTATCCTGAGTCTTTCGAACCTCCTCTTGAAGCTTCTCAAGTCCTTGATTCTTATTGAACACGGGTTTGGTGATTCCTGCCCATGGTACTTCCACTGTCTTCGCTATTGGGACCGAGCATTCGTCGACTGGGATCGTCTTCATCATCGCTCATGAGTCCGTCCAATTCGAACTCCTCAGCATCTCGAATCTGGCCATCTTCAACAGCCCGGCCATGCGCGTGTGTATGACTGGTATCGAAATCCTTGGTGTTCAATGGAGGGTGCGCAAGTCGATCCCAAAGGTGGATGAGCATGTTGACAAACAGGAACATCAGCGAGGCGAGGGAAAAGGTGATGAGGATGTACGAGACGTGATCCATGCTAGAGCCGGCGACAAGATTCATCTGCTCCTCGGTGGCGCCCATGAAAAGGAAGCCAGCGGCATACATGAGCTAGATGTGTTAGCAGATGCGCTCAACCGAGGACATTCATGACTTACAAATACGGGGATAAACTGGAAGCTGTTGACAGATCGTCCATCTTCCGAGATAGAGTGTGCATCATTTAGAACAAAAGCAATCTCGATGATTCGAGTGAAGCCGACACCCATGAGGGTATATCCAAACATGGTATGCGTCGCAGCACTGACCATCAGATCCTGCGGGTGGGCAGACATGGCCCAGCCAGTAATGAGGATCACGAATCCTGGGATGAAGTTGCGCTTGGGGCGTCCGTCACGATCCTTGCTCAGCCAGACACCAGCCAAGCCAGCGCACCACCAGATAACACCCATGGTCGTATGCTGCCAGTCATTCTTGACCCAAGGACCACCCCAGCGGTGCTCGGTAAACGTATTTACACAGCCCCATACTGCTATCACGGCACTGTCGTAAAACTCCTGCGAGCGCCCGCGGCTTCGAATCCATAGCTGACCGACGAGAAGAAGGATGGTAAGGATAATTCCGTAGCCGATAAAGGCACCTCCCATGATGAAGTGGGCTGCGCATTGGCCAGTGTGCGAGTCCTGGCAAAAGCCCAGAGCCGTGATGCCGCCAAAGATCATCTGCGTCCATGCCAAGATAGGCATTACCTTGCCAATGATGCCATGGCACGGACGGACAATTCTTCGAATCTTGCCGTTAATGCCCTTCTCCCAATGAAGCTTGAGATACACCCCGATGAGAACCTGCGCGGCCAGGAGCAGCTGGAGGATGTGTGCGAACTTTCCGTGGACGTGGTTGGGGATGAATTGGCGGCCCTTGTGCGCGTGGCCGAGGAAGAAGCCAAGGATGGCGAGGACGGTGCCTGCAGCTTGAGTTGGGACATGCCATCGGTTTTTGGTCATCTAGAAAAGGTCAGCTTATTTACATGTGTCGGCGTGTGATCACCTACACCTAGAACCATTCCAATTGGAAAGATTACGCCATAAGCCAACATCTGTATGAAGATGTGAATCCATAACACAGTATCCTGCTATCGGTTAGACCCAATCGCAATCATCCATATTGCAAAAAGCGTACCAAAGGTTCTACAGATACCGTCTGGCCTTCAGGGATTTTGCTTGTATCGTGTTCATGAGCCTGGGCGACAGCTCCAAGAAGAGCAATGGCCAATCCCGGAGCTGTCATAGCTTTCGCCCTGCAGCTAACAGCCATGATGGCGTCCAGTTTCCAGATCGCGTTCTCAACTTCGCGATAGCTCTCCCAAGCAATTCAAACGTTGGCGACGCCGTTTCCGCCGTTTCCGTCGCTGCAACCGGCGGTGGGGGATCGTCACTGTAAAAAAGAAGCGGCTATGACGGCACGAGGTGGGCGATATTGACAGAGGTAGATGTACGATAAGCGAGCAACTAGGGGGGGTTCGTTCAAGACAGAGCAATTCAATGACTGCCTACTAATACCAATGAAGCTCCTCTAGGGAGGATTTGAAGAAGATAAAAACAACGCGACAGGAAAAAGGTTACACAGAGAAAAAGTTCAAGTCGCGCAAAACAAGGGCCCGGAGCAAATGTTATAGCTTGAGTAAGCCTCCACCACCCGTGAAGCAAGCCACTGGCCCGCGAGGGCGTCATTCCGGAGGCTTCGGTAGACACCAAGAGCCCGAGGGGGCCAAGCTGCCATATTACACAGCGAAGGTCCGTGATTGGTCCTTGGCGGTCTGGTGCATGGATGCTTGGACCCTCTTGGGCATGGTTTATGCCCACCAGAAACCAAGCTTGGTCCCGGAAGCTTTTACCCCGCCAAGAAATGTTGTTGATGCCATCGCCAAACGTGCATCCGAGAGACCCGCGCCGGAAGCATTACATCTATACTCGTATTTCCGGCCGTGAAGCCCGTAGAATCTGGATTTCTTGTTTTCATAGCCTTGCACCCTAGATACTCTCTCGTGAACAGATCGCCTTCTTCTAATTTACCCCCTCCCATTTCCCGTCAACCCGTCGGCTTGCGCGGCAAGAGGCTATACACCTTGGCTCCGATGCTTGGCCTTGGCTTTCCACTGTCCTATTTCTTGTCCTCATTTCCCGGCTCCCTATTCCAGCAGGGTTTCACGAATATTGATTGCTTCTCCCGACGGCCGCTGAATCATGGTCGTCATTCTCCCTTGCCTTGCAGCTTGGCAGCTTAGTAGTTCACTGACTAGCTAAAATGTTGCACACTCACGTCCTCAACGATGTTGACATTGACTCAATGACTTGACGCCCAAAATCTGTCTGGATATTTAATTGGTCGTTCTATGCTGCGTTGCTAATTGCTTCACACAAACACTCTCTACTAATCGATCGATCGATCTCTATCAACCAGAAGTTTCCCAATCCATGACAATGACTGTCATTGCCCATGAAGAAGAGACCACAACGTCTGCTGCTGCTGCGGTTGTGGGGATATTTTTCTTGACTTTCTTCTCATGTATTGTTTGTGTTTGCGTGATCTTCGTGTTCAAAACATTCATATCTCGCAGAAAGCGCCGTTCAAATCGCCACGAGCAAGACGAGGAGAGGTCCAGGGGCAGGTCCTATTCCCCACGCAGTGTTGAAAGAGACTCATCTTCCTGGCCTCGGCAACCCGACCCAGTTTACCTAGAGACGACAACCCAACATCAGACGCAATCCAATGCACCAAATGTCTAGGGTAAGGTCGATTCAACACAGACTTCATTGGATACATCCTTTCAGGACTTCAAGGCGTTGCATATCATGTTCAAGGGCAAGTTGAATGGACAGGCAGAATCGTTCCAAGAATGATTAAGACATTCATTGGTTGCTTTAAGCGTCTATCAAATGATGCCTGATATCCCGACTCTCACACTCAAACGTGAATACTTTAGTTCCCACCCCAACGCCAAGCAAGAAACACCAGACCCGGAGCAAATCCATCTGAGCCTGTCTTTCACTATTTAATTATCCTTTGCTGCTTTCTCTTGCAAGACCTCCTTCGCCTTGGCCCATAGCTCCGACTCCATATCCCTCTCCACCCTCGTGCCCCGACTGTTCAGCCAGCCCACGTCAAGGTTGCCCACAGCTCCAGCTCCGTTAGGCTTAAGCGACGCCTTGGGCGGTCCGTTGGGCTCCTGGCGCTGAGGATTGGCCAGGTTGACGATGCCCGCCTCCTCTAGAGCAAAGATCTGACGCTTCATCTTGACATCGATGGCGTGCAGCGTCGTGAGAAACGAGTCGGTGGCAGAACGGAAAGCTTCCTTTTGTGCTGGAGGGTTCAAAGACGGCTTGACTGCTTCACCTGAAGGGTCTGTATTCGGAGCGCCGTCGGAAGAGGGTGTTGTGAGAGCGTTGAGAGCAGTGGCCGTGTGGCTCATGAGCTGGACGGCGCTCTGGTCGATGGCGTTAAGTTGCTTGATGTTTTCTTCGACGGTGAATGGCTTGTGTGTGCCAGACTCCCCGGCGTCGCCCATAACAACATCTGCCGGTGAAGCCATATTGTGAAGTGATATTCTTTGACGTTTGATGACGGCCTAGACTGTAGTGCAAGGTGATGCTGGGGTATGAACGTGGAGGTTGGCTTTGTTGATCCAATTCTCCCGAAGCAGGTGGGCGTTTATCTAGCGAAAGCGACAATAATCGTAAAACGTTTAGTTATTGGATGCACGATGAGAGGCCAAGAAGAGGTCAAATCTGATCATGCCCAGGCGCTGATGTATTTCGTCCCGTCAGTTTCTGATGGTCAACTTGAGGTGGAGGTCTTGCGTGTGGGAGTGAGAGCTTGCAGGTTCAGTGGTACGTACCATGGTCTGTGCGCTTTCTCACGATGACTGCAGTGTGTTCAAGATCGCCGAAAAGGGTAATAAACAGCAGTGCGGAATTAGGTGAAATCCCCAAATTTAAGAAACTTCTTGTTCAAGATTGAAATGATATCATATTTCCAGTTTCAGTCAATTGGAAATCGGGGAGGAGGGTTGAGCTGTGGATGTTAAGCTTACTGGGTGAGTCTCCCCCTCGCTTAATCCTCGGGTCAATGCACTTCGCGCAACTCCGTCGCGCTTCAGCCTGCCTTCCGTGTTCACCTTCATCCTCGAAGCATCGCCTCAAACTCGGTTCGCCATCAACCCTACCCGCGCGCATCATCTATCCTCTCTTCTTTAATCTCCTAGTAAAAGGAACCTCGAATCCTCTTTCTCCATCTTCTCTACATCAAAATCGACGACTTGCGCCTGGTTTCGCTCTCATCGCATCCTCTGTTGGCTGCCGTGGGGCCAGGGTCACAACTCCAACCCGCACCTCATCCTCTTATGAGATGAGCCATCTCTAGAGAATTCGCCAGTCCTAGAGAGATTCATTTCGCAGGCGTACAGTTCTTATTCTCTCTTACTCGACATCCTACAGCTCGACAAACATCATGTCTGCACCAGCTCAAACTCCCGGAGCGCCAGCGCCCGGCGCATATCAAGGGCCTGCGCCGACGACTCCCGCCCCGGCTCACACAACGACCGGCACAACAGGGCAAACTGGCACCACTGGAGGCGCCATGTCTAATCAGAACCTCAACCAAATAGTAAGTTCATTTTTGTTTATGTGCTTTTGAGTTGGCTTTTGGTTGTGCTGCATCATGTTTATCGCCACCTCGATGTACTTCACCGCCGCACATACTTGACCACCAAGACGGGAGAGAGAGGAGCGAGTCGCCTCGCTGGGGCTGCGATGTTTGCATTCACCCTTGATTGCTGGTGATCCGTCTGATTGCCCGACCCCTGGAGCTCTCATTGGGCGTGAACCGTAGCTGCAATTTGGCACGATTCTGGGTTGATCATGAGGACATCACTGCGAGGCTGGAAAGGACATTCAGCACAGGCGTCAAACTCGGGAGGACACTTCGGCTATTCGCACTTCTGACTCATGTTGTTCTTTCATTGAGCACACGGCCCACCGTCTCGCTCACGTATCACAAGCTGGGTCTCAGGCTGACAAGTGATGATGTATAGGTCACAGACTATTTGCTCAAGAGGGGCTTTAACAGGACCGAGGAGGTGTTTCGTCAGGAATCTAAGCATCTAGGTCCGGATGGTAAGCCCATCTACCAGCTTGCCAACCTTGGTCCAAAGAAGTACCAGAGAGCGTTCAACCTTCTACGAGAATGGGTTGAAAACAACTTGGACATTTACAAGGTAACAGAGTTCTCCACCTTTCATCGCTCAGTCGCTAACAGCTTCAGTTCGAATTGTCAAAACTTCTCTGGCCAGTCTTTGTCTACTCCTTCCTGGAGCTCGTCAGCAATTCCTACACTGAGGATGCCAAGACTTTTCTTCGAGAAGTTGGCCCTCATTTTCAACCTGTTCACGCAGATGACCTCAAGACATTTGCGACCGTTACACTACCTCAGCATGTCAACGAGAACCCCATGACCAAGCTCTACCGGGAGAACAAGTACCGAATCCCCCTAAACCAGCATGCCAGTGGAGATCTCTTCAACTTCCTTGAGCGCGAATCCGATCAAGGTGGTTCCGTGATCAGACAACTCCTTGCATCCTACTGCCAGGTTGACTCCACGGCCCGAGGACCTATTACGCCATTCAGTTTCGAGGCAGTTTACCGGAGATCAAGGAACATGGAGATGGAAGACGTCGACACCAATGAGGGTATTCCTGGCGTCAACATTGGTTTGTCCAACAAGGATGTGCTGGACCCAACCGCACCTCTGAAGCTTGGGCCGCTGCCTATGGACCCAGACCTTCGTGATGATGTGCGTGCTGAACTTGAGGATGAGGAGCGACGAAACCCACCAGTTCCAGGCAGACCTACTTTGTTAGAAGAATTCGACCAAAGGATCAAACGCGAAGAGAGCGCAGATGTACCCAGCAGAGCCGACCTACCTCTACCCCCGTCCCGACCCCGAGACATCATGTTGGAGATGCAAAAGGTGCGAGAGAATCGCGACCGCTTCAAGATTGATGGACAGACAGGAGGCGTGGGATTGCCTGTGAGCGCCTGCATGTTCACTTTTCATAACACACTTGGCAGGTAAGTTCTTTGCACAACCATCGAGTTATGGCCGGCGCTGACTATTGACAGCGTTGCGTGTATGGACTTTTCTAATGACGGACAAATGGTGGCCGCTGGAACGACTGACTCGTACATCCGAGTTTGGTCTCTGGACGGCAAGGCCCTTCCGACAATGAATTCCCACGAAAAGGACGCCAAGTTCAACAGCCGAAAGTTGATCGGGCATTCTGGCCCCGTTTACGACGTCTCATTCTCGGATGCTGCCTCCGGTCCTCCTCAGAAGCTCTTTGGTGACGAAGGAAAGTCGAATCCGGCGATTGACACCCGACCCAAGCTGTTGCTGTCAGCGTCTGCCGATGGTCAGATCCGTCTCTGGTCTTTGGAGTCATGGAGCTGCTTGTGCCTCTACAAGTCTCATGATGGACCTGCATTCAGAACACTTTGGAGTCCCCAAGGACACTACTTTGTCAGCGGCGGTTACGACAAAGCCGTTAGAGTCTGGATGCAAGATCACGCCTCGCCGCAACGACTATTGGTTGGACATGACACATCTATCTCGGCGCTTGCATGGCACCCCAACGGCCTCTACGTCTTCTCGGCATCGGATGAGACAGACAAGTCAATCCGAATGTGGTCTGTAGTGACTGGAGCCTGTGTACGTGTCCTGACCGGTCACAACGACTACATCACTGCTCTTGAATGCGCACCAAACGGCAAGATTCTGGCGAGCGCCGATTGTGCTGGCAACATCTTCTTCTGGGACATCGCCAAGGGAACACGCATCAAGCGATCTCGTGGCCATGGAAAGGGAGGAATCTGGTCACTCAGCTTCAGTGTCGAATCCAATGTGCTTGCGTCGGGTGGCCAGGATGGCACTGTGAGACTGTGGGATGTTGAGTTGCCGGCCGATCCTCAGAAGGCCAGCGCGCAGCAAACTGGACACGACGCTGCAACGACAGGAACCGATGGAGCAAACGCTGGTAATGCAGCCGGTGACGCTTCCCGCATCGCATCGGGAACCTCTGGACAGGCTGGAGGAGCTGGGACGACTGGCGGGACGCATAAGAAGAAGAGCAAGGAGGTCATGATCACTCCTGACCAGATCAGCGCCTTCCCCACCAAGAAGACGCCGGTGATGAAGGTCAAATTCACACGAATGAATCTAGTAATTGTCGGGGGCTGTTACGATCCCGAGCGCTAGGAGCGACAGGGAAATGACCCAGCTGCGGTGCAGCAGCATCAAAGGCAAAAGTTTGTTGCCCAGTTCGGGATAGGATTGGGACGGGAGACACTGATCGTTGCTCCCAACAAGGAGAATGGAAAGAAACGCAAGCGGGACATGGACTGAAAGGGCCATTGCCCGTAGTTGGAACAAGGGGAGATGGACGGGTGGTTGGTAGAGCTGGGAAAGAGATCAACTCCAAGATCCCCTTCAGTGAACCAGTTATATCTTGCTGAGGGATACCGATTATGTACACTAGGGGACAATTTCTAAAAACACAATAGCTAATACGTGTACAACTATCATATCTTCCACATTATACTGTTGCCTTGAAGTTCATCGGAGCCTGCCAGGACTTGGTGAAGATGTGTACGTACCTCGACGGGGGTGAGTGGGGCCGGCTCCGCTGACGTCCGCTCGCGCATGCTCCCCAAGCTTCCATGTTCCTCTGCCTCTGCGCTACAACATCGCATCACCTCCAACTCTCAACCGACTCGACCAACAACGGTCGCCGAATCACACGAGTAGCTTCACTTATAGATCTCGTGACTAAACTTATCAGCAATGGACGTCGAAGAGTCACCCTGGGCCGACTCGTCTCAGGCCTCCCAACAGGCGTCGCAGCCCGAAGCCTCGGCCTCCCAGTCGTCTGCAGCTCCCTCCGCTTCCTCGTCGGCCCCTCGTCCTTCGCGCGGTCCACGTCGCCTCGTCGCTCAGCCCACCCGTCTTGAAGCCGTCGATGATCCCCTCGGTCCTCTCGGTGCCGCATCCGACGACAATGCCCCTGCTCAGGACGCACCTCCGGTGCCTCCGCAAAAGGAGCAAGTGGTGATTCGTACCACCATGCCCCAGCCCCAGCAGCAGCAGCGACGACCTGTGGATCCTCATCACATCGAGGAGGAGGAGTTTGATGGACCGAAGGGACCTAGGGCGCCCCCGCCTGTTGAGGCTGCTCAACCCAGCGCTGTGAGGACCAGCACTCAGCCAAGTGTTAGTGTTGAGCAGGCCGCAAAGCCCTCGTTCCAAATTACCGTGGGAGACCCTCACAAGGTCGGCGACCTGACTAGCTCCCACATTGTTTACTCTGTTCGCACCAAGGTAAGGCATCCTCAAGCTCCAAGATTGCTTATGTACTGACATGTGAATAGACCACTTCCAAGGGATACAAGCAGCCCGAGTTTGAAGTCAAGCGCAGATACCGTGATTTCCTCTGGCTTTACAACACTCTCCACGGCAACAACCCTGGTATCGTCGTGCCGCCCCCTCCCGAGAAGCAGGCCGTCGGTCGATTCGACAGTAACTTTGTCGAGAGCCGACGAGCCGCGCTTGAGAAGATGCTCAACAAGATCGCGATACATGCTACGCTACAACACGATCCTGATTTGAAGCTCTTCCTTGAGAGTGAAGCGTTCAATGTTGATGTGAAGCACAAGGAGCGAAGAGAACCCATCCCAACCGAGAGCAAGGGTATGTTTGGATCTCTGGGTATCAATGTCGGCGGTGGAAACAAGTTTGTGGAGCAGGATGAATGGTTCCATGATCGCAAGGTCTACCTTGATGCGCTCGAGAATCAGCTCAAGGGTCTCCTCAAGGCTATGGAGACTATGGTCGGTCAGCGCAAGATGATGGCTGAAGCTGCTGGTGATTTTTCGGCTTCTCTCCATGCGCTTTCCACAGTGGAGCTGTCACCATCCCTGTCAGGCCCTCTCGATGCTCTCTCCGAGCTTCAACTTACCATCCGCGATGTGTATGATCGCCAGGCCCAGCAGGACGTCTTAACTTTTGGTATCATTATTGAGGAGTACATCCGTCTTATTGGCTCTGTTAAGCAGGCGTTTGGACAGCGACAGAAGGCATTCTACTCATGGCACGCGGCCGAATCAGAGCTGCAAAAGAAGAAGTCTACGCAGGACAAGCTCCTCAGACAAGGAAAGAGTCAGCAGGACCGACTCAATCAGATGGGAGCTGAAGTTGGAGAGTCTGAGCGAAAGGTCCACCAAGCCCGACTCCTCTTTGAGGATATGGGCCGATTGATGAGGAGCGAGCTTGACCGGTTTGAACGAGAGAAGGTGGAGGATTTCAAGAGCGGAGTTGAGACATTCCTGGAGAGTGCGGTTGAAGCGCAGAAGGAGGTGAGTACTGATGATGTCCACTCCTGGGGTCGAGAGCTAACATATCACAGCTCATTGAGAAGTGGGAGACGTTCCTTATGCAACTGGATGCTGAAGATGACGACTCGGCATTCTACAGACCCCCTGTATACCAGCAGCAGCAGCAACAGCAGCAGCAAAAGTCGGGCGATACCGCAGTTGATCGCGCCCGAGCTAGGATAGACGAGGACTCGGACTAGGTTCTCCGAGCCGATTGGTCTAGCTCCCTCTACCATTATTACATTTTATAGCGAAACGGGGGATCTCGAGTGATGAGAGAGGAGAGGGACTTAAATCCGTGGGGACTGTTTGACTATTGACCACTTCCGAGAACTGGAGACCGTGTTTTTATATCATACAAGCCTCGAGGCCTTAACACTGTTGTACATATTGAACCTCCCCATCCACCTCATGCTCTGCAATGCTCAGGTCTTGCCAGTAGTAGTTTAGACATGACACATTTATACCCCTTATGTTGGAACTGGGCATGATATCAAAGTGTGGGCAATGGCCTCGACTATCCAATCGCCACACCAAGTCGTCGTTTACTTTCTCTTCTTGGCCTGCTTCTTGGGCCCAGAGTCCTTCATGGAGCTGGCATCCTGCGCTGGCGCATACCCTGTGATAAGATCCGCATAACTAGCATCTGCGTCTGCCTCTTCGCCCTCTCCAGTACCACTATCGTATGCGCGACCGAAGCGCTCTCGGAAAGCAGCCAATCTACCAGCCTCATCCAGCTCGACGTTCTTGAGAGACTTTTCGGAAGGCTGCCACAGAAGTGTGTTGCGGGTATCCTTTGTGGCTCGGTAGATCGGGAGGGGAGATGTGGTGCGCATGGTGTAGGCGGAGCCGTCGGACAAAGTGACGAGCTGGGTGAAGGTGTATGGCCGGCGAGGTCGGGGGATAAAAGTGGCGTGGCGGACTTGGCCGAGGGAGAAGCGTGTTGGTGATGAGGTTGATGTTGATGTGAGGGTTGTGCGGATGGGCGAGAGAGTCGCCGGCGTGACGGGGAGCTTGGCCATTGTGAAAGAGGCGCTACGACGAGGGAGGTCTGTCGAGACCGAGGAAGAGGAATTGGCGACCCTGAGCGGCAGGGGAGGTTGTCGTCGACTTTGTCTCGGTGGGTGGTGGTTGAAGTCGTTCGTCGTCGATGGACCGGGTAAAATTTGGGGCGTGAGGCCGATGGATGGATTGGAGGGTGGGATGCCGGGGTGTGTGTTTCTTATCGATAAGAAAATTAAAGGTCCCTCTGTCATTTTCGGGGAACGAGCTTCGACTACAGATCAAGATAGGTAATTCCCACGATCGACAATCTTTTCCAGACGAAAGGTCTTTTTTCTAGAAGGCGACTGGAAAAGAGTTTCTAGTCGATAATGCGCTGTGGTGGGAAATGAAGAGCTCTCGGGCGCTGCGCAATGGCGCTGCGACGGCTTTCGTCACGACGAGGGGAGGGGCAAGAGGGATGAGCTCTTTGCGAGCTTTACAGGGTTACGAGAATGGAAAGACGATATGTCATGGCTGTGGAAGGCCAGTGGCATCATCTTCGGGGTTTCCTCAGTTACAATGGCCTTTAACAAGACCAGGTCAGGCTCAACATTGTGAGTGCCCCTCCAGCTGGAACTTCGGACTTGATAGCTGATATATGGTCGGCTTAGACAACTCATTAAGAAGCAATCACACATCTGCCACTGCGAAACCATGGCATTCCTCCCCCTCTAAACCCCCGACCGTCCATCCGACCACCGCGACTCCCCTCCCCGAACAGCTCCGCTCCATCATGCGTCTCCTACCTCACAGCGTCGTCGTCTGTACCTCGAACCAACCCGGCGATGGGCCCCGCGCCATGACCATGTCGTCCTTTACATCTCTTACGCTCTCTCCCACGCCACTCGTAACGTTCAACATTGCGACGCCGAGTCGGACGTTGGATGCTATACGTGCAAGCGGAGGGTTCAACGTCCATGTTCTCACTGGAGATGAACGCGGCGCACGAGTAGCAAATCACTTTACAAAGGGCAACGTGGGCGGCCATGTATTAGAAGATCTAGAAGGTCTTGGATACAGCTACCCCGACGGGGAGTCGGGCAAGGAAGCACCGGTGCTAAAGGGCGAAGGGGTCATGTTTGCCCTTCGGTGCCGGGTATTGCGGGACGCGCCAGAGGCTGGGCTGGTGAGGGTGAGGGACCATGTGATTGTGGTCGGAGAGGTTGTGGAGATGGTGAGGGTGGAAGGGGAGGAGGAGTTTGGGCTTGTGTATGCGGATAGGAAGTATAGACAGGTTGGGGGGCGTGTTGGAGAAGTGAAGAGGTGGGATAGAGTGTAGTATATATCTGTATAAAAGGACATAGGGAGGGACATGTAGAAACGCACCTCACGACTCATACATATTCACTGCTTGAGATGTATTGACTCTCGAGGATCTTAGGCTCTGTTGATGTTTGGCGACTTGCAAAGTGTTGTACATGCAGGATGACAACCCAACCGCTGCTGACCAGGTACTTCTCGGGATTCGTGGGGACCCCGGTCAAGGAAGCATGGTCAATCAATTGGCAAACCCGAGATTATCTGAGAAGGCTCTGGAACATTGATTGTAAATTTGTTGTGATTCCAAGCACGGAATAGAGCCAAGTCGTGAATCACACAAGGATCCGCCTCACTTTTCCGCCTCGGCACGTAACCAATAAAGGAAACGAGACATGGATAGAGGCACAGGTTTCTACCCCGGACGAGAAAGGGTAAAAGTGGAAAAAAAGAATAGCTACAGGCTTCAAGCCCTTGTCCAAGGTTTTAGATGATCAATGTGCTACCCTATGCAGAAGCATCAATGGGATGGGCATCGTGAGGTTGCTTTGTGTGCCCAAGCTTATCCTCAACAGCTCAGCTCAGCCTTGCTGCCTTGATGCATTGCCAACCATTGGCCTCCCCTCCCTTCCTGCGGCTGAGCACATCTACGTAAACAGTTTCAAGGTGCCTAGCAGGCCTCAATAAGCCTTGGTTCATCAAAACAGAATATGCGACACGCGCAGGGCATAATCCAGCACCAGTTGGCTAGAAGATTCGATCGAGGGGTTGTTTTTTTGTCTCTTTGTCGCTGGGGTTCGGGAGGCGGTGGGGACCTTTGTTGGCGGAAGAGACTAGAAACTCGAGCAGGGGGGTCATCCATTCCTTTTCAGCCTCGAACGGAAGAGGAGGGGTTGTTTGATCAACCTCGGACCACTTTGAAGATTTGCATAGTGCGAGGCTGTAGCAGACTGAGTTTTTTTCTTCTTACTATCAATGACTCGCTAGAGGAGAAGAGAAAAAAAAAATCTGTCGTCTTCTATCTAAAAGTCAAATTCTTGACTCGGTACCTGATCTCGCAAACACAATGAACGCCCGTGAGGCGATGCGACTTGAGTTGGGGGAAACGTGGGAAGGCCCTAGTAGGATCTAACCAATCATCAAAGTCTAAGCTGGGGCGGTGCGTGCGTGCGTGCGTGCGTTTGCCGCCTGGTCCCTTGGTGCTTTTGGGGTAGAGAGGTACGTACGTGACTACAGCTAAGCTGTGTTAGAGGGCGGGGAGGAGGGAGGAGGGGGGGGGAGAGAGCCCGGAGATACAGAACAAAGTGGCGGGCAGCAGCAGGCACAAGGCGGTGGCCACTTGCCGTACAGTAGCGTGCGCTACGCAAGGGCGGTTGGTTGCCGTGGTTGCCTGAGACGGAGACGAGCAGAAAAGAGGCCCAGTCAGTGCCTGTCAGCGCCGCAAGGCAAGGCGGGGAGGGGAGTTTGTACGGTTAGGTTGGTAGGTTGGTAGGCGCTAGGTGGGCTCTTGTGGTCGTGGAATCCCATGGAAGCCTCACCGTGAGAGAAGCAAATGGAAGGAAGGAGGGGCCAGCGCCGCCTCTGCCACTGCCTACATATTTTTTGACCTCTGCTTCCTCCATCTTTCCCTTCTCTCCTCCCAAACATCATCTCTCCTTCTCCCTCACTCATATCATCCTCTCCTCCCTCTCACCGGAGAATCAACTCTCAATCACAGACGAGTCTACTTGTCTTTTGCATTTCCTTTTTGTCAAAACCATCTCAAGGTACGTTGTTGCGCTGCCCGCCAGCCATCCCACCTCGAGCCGCAAGGTTGCGAGCAGGTCCCCTCGATTCCCCTTCCTTCGCTGCACATCTTTCGACGAACAGATTAGTGCATCGCAATAGCAAAGGCATCAGCTTGCCTGCTGAGCCATCGTCGATCACATTCACCATCTTTTCGTCTATGATTGAGTGCTGCGTGCTGTCGCTGGGAGCTCGAATTCCAGAGCCTTCCATACCCCTCCATCCCGCTTGCACAACCTCTTTGGCCAAGAACCCACCACAATCTACACACTATTTCAATCAATCAACCCCACCTCGATCGCTAACATTCTTCTTCCCCGCAGTCACGATTTTCTTTGATACCCGACAAGATGGCTGAGACTTTCGAGTTCCAGGCTGAGATCTCTCAGCTTCTCTCGCTCATCATCAACACCGTCTACTCCAACAAGGAGATTTTCCTCCGAGAGATCGTCTCCAACGCCTCCGATGCTCTCGACAAGATCCGATACAAGGCCCTTTCGGACCCTAGCCAGCTCGACTCTGGCAAGGACCTCCGCATCGACATCATCCCCGACAAGGCCAACAAGACCCTTACCATCCGGGATACCGGTATTGGTATGACCAAGGCTGTAAGTTTTTACACGTGCACCTCCTATCAATGCACAAGCTAACATTCTCAGGACCTCGTCAACAACCTTGGTACCATTGCCCGCTCCGGCACCAAGCAGTTCATGGAGGCCCTCACCGCTGGCGCTGATGTTTCTATGATCGGCCAGTTCGGTGTCGGTTTCTACTCTGCCTACCTCGTCGCCGACCAGGTCCGCGTCATCTCCAAGAACAACGACGACGAGCAGTACGTCTGGGAGTCCAGCGCCGGTGGCACCTTCTCCATCACCTCCGACACTGAGGGCGAGCAGCTCGGCCGCGGTACCTCCATCATCCTCCACCTCAAGGATGAGCAGACTGAGTACCTGAACGAGAGCAAGATCAAGGAGGTCATCAAGAAGCACTCCGAGTTCATCTCCTACCCCATCTACCTTCACGTCGAGAAGGAGACCGAGAAGGAGGTCCCTGATGAGGACGCCGAGGTCGAGGAGGTCACCGAGGAGGGTGACGACGACAAGAAGCCCAAGATCGAGGAGGTCGACGACGAGGAGGAGGGCAAGGAGAAGAAGCCCAAGACCAAGAAGATCAAGGAGACCAAGATCGAGGAGGAGGAGCTCAACAAGCAGAAGCCCATTTGGACCCGCAACCCTCAGGATATCACCCAGGAGGAGTACGCTTCCTTCTACAAGTCCCTCTCCAACGACTGGGAGGACCACCTCGCTGTCAAGCACTTCTCCGTTGAGGGTCAGCTTGAGTTCCGCGCCATCCTCTTCGTCCCCAAGCGCGCTCCCTTCGATCTCTTCGAGACCAAGAAGACCAAGAACAACATCAAGCTCTACGTCCGCCGCGTCTTCATCACCGATGATGCTACCGACCTCATCCCTGAGTGGCTCGGCTTTGTCAAGGGTGTTGTCGACTCTGAGGATCTTCCCCTCAACCTGTCCCGTGAGACTCTCCAGCAGAACAAGATCATGAAGGTCATCAAGAAGAACATCGTCAAGAAGTCTCTTGAGCTCTTCCAGGAGATCGCTGAGGACAAGGAGCAGTTCGACAAGTTCTACAGCGCCTTCTCCAAGAACCTCAAGCTCGGCATCCACGAGGACTCTCAGAACCGCCAGATCCTTGCCAAGCTTCTCCGATTCAACTCCACCAAGTCTGGCGATGAGCTCACCTCTCTCTCCGACTACGTCACCCGCATGCCTGAGCACCAGAACAACATGTACTACATCACTGGTGAGTCGATCAAGGCCGTCTCCAAGTCGCCCTTCCTCGACACCCTCAAGGAGAAGGGCTTCGAGGTTCTCTTCCTCGTCGACCCCATTGATGAGTACGCCATGACTCAGCTCAAGGAGTTCGAGGGCAAGAAGCTGGTTGATATCACCAAGGACTTCGAGCTCGAGGAGACCGAGGAGGAGAAGACGGCCCGCGAGGCTGAGGAGAAGGAGTACGAGTCTCTTGCCAAGGCTCTCAAGAACGTCCTCGGCGACAAGGTCGAGAAGGTTGTTGTCTCCCACAAGCTTGGTCTCTCCCCTTGCGCTATCCGAACTGGCCAGTTCGGTTGGTCCGCCAACATGGAGCGTATCATGAAGGCTCAGGCTCTTCGTGACACCTCCATGTCCAGCTACATGTCTTCCAAGAAGACCTTCGAGATCTCTCCCAAGTCTCCTATTGTCCAGGAGCTCAAGAAGAAGGTCGAGGCTGACGGCGAGAACGACCGCACCGTCAAGTCCATTGTCCAGCTCCTCTTCGAGACCTCTCTGCTCGTCTCCGGCTTCACCATTGATGAGCCCGCTGGCTTCGCCGAGCGCATCCACAAGCTCGTCCAGCTCGGCCTCAACATTGAGGAGGACGACGCTGCCCCTGCTGAGGCTGAGGCTACCGACGCCCCCGCTGCCGCCACTGGTGACAGCGCCATGGAGGAGGTCGACTAAATGACCATGCATGAGAAACGGGATACCACAAAAAGTCAACGGAGTTGAAGGGTTTCGGTTTTTTATGAGCAACAAGGTCTTTTATGTCGTCATGTTTTCCTTTGATGAATGCGGACTCGTCGGATTTAGAGCAGCCGCGCACTCTACCATAATTCCCGGTTCTTGACAGGAGGACGGGGTGTACTTTAGTTAGCTCTATGATCATGAGAAAGATGAGGTAGACGCGAAAGAATGGTATAGAACAAACAACTTGGTGTCCGTGCAATTGTGACTGTGAATGTGTTTACTGCCATAATGCCCGGCTGTTTTGTGATTTAAGGACTTGTGTTCGAGGCTTTTTAACACTGGTGACAGCAAAGCAAGGGTGCCAGAGACAACATGACATTCAAACAAGCCTATGTGGGTATATATTTCTAGTCAAGCAAAGTGGTGGTAAATGCCATACCATGAGTGTCTATAATCCATCCATTTATTCCCCAAATCCCAATCCCATATGTGTACAGACAGACAAGTGATAATGTAGTTTAAAGGGAAAACAAAACGAGTGATGCGTTCCTCCGCTTCATATATCGTACAGAGTCCCTCTACTGTTGATGATCCGAAAGGATGGACACGGTGGCGGCCAAGCAACAGAGCAGGGAGATGACTAATGAGAAATCTAATCCGAAATCGCATGCATTGCAACTAAAGAAGGACATAGAGTGCGCATATCTAGAGATTGGTTAGACTTGTTGCAAAAGGGGAAAGGGGGACAACGTACCAAGCTGAGACCCAGAATCATTGAGGCCCAGAAGCAAACATTGTTCAAAGTCTCGCGGCCACGAACCCACTTTGTGCGTTGGAGAACGACAATGGGCAGCTGGAGCATCTGACACACGAAGCCGTACCCGCGGAGCTTCTTGGTGATGCATGCCATGACAATCTCGTGACCAAAGGCAGAGATGAGAAAGGTCAGCGCCGTGGCTGCACCCTTGCCTATGCGGGACCTGGAGGCGCTGTAAACGTGACGGCGGAGAAAGCTGTAAACGGGGATATTCCACTCCCGAGAGAACTCCATCCAGTCAGTCGAGTTCCACCAGTCCGAGTAGAAGTGGCGATCGGCAAAGCGAGTGATTTCGGCAAAGGCGCCGAGGACATATTCAAAGATGACAAGGAAGACGAGAAGGAAGGTGAGCATAAAGGGGAAAAGAAGCCACGAGATGGTTTCGGCAAGAATCAGAGCCGCCTCGGAAACGGATGATACAGCTTGAACGGCGTCGAGGCGCTCTGAAGCGTCGGTGAGAACAGGGAGGATAAAGTCCTCGGAAATAATGGTCAAGAGGAAAATGCAACCAAAGGTGGCAATGATCTTGGAGATGAGCGAGATCCAGTTGATAGACGAGGTTCGAGGGTACTCGATCTCGTAGCATAGTGTAGGGCAGAGGAGGTAGTCCGTGTAGTTTGCCCAGGTGAGGTTGCTCGGGTATGTGACATTGCCCATGGGACTCGTAAGCTCACGGGCGAGGTCTTCGCGCAGCTCGTCAACTTCGTCAGAACTATTGTTGCCACTCACAGGAGGGCTCTGGATTTGTTGCACGGCGTTGGGAGTCTCTTCCTCGTCATTGCTCTTGTTGCTATCACTCGCCAGTCGTTTCGTTTGCTGGCGTCTTCGCTGGCTGCGCTGTCGGCGGCGCTTCTTGCCATTGCTATTCGCTGGGGCACCAGAAGTGCTGGTAGAACTAACTGGGAAGTCGGCGCTGGGATATTGGTAGGCCGGTCGGCGATCGGGGACGGAGGAGGGGTTGTCGAGGGCGTGGAGGCGCTTCTCTGTTTCAGACAAGTGGCCGTTGTAGAAAGCGTACGAGTGCATCTTCATGAGAAGCACCATTGTATGTAGAAGGAAGAAGACCTGGGCGGTCCAAGTCCACTCGAAGTAAAAGGGCACAGCAATCCAGAGGGAGAGCCAGGCGACCTGGTAAATGCTCTGGAGAGCCTTTCCTCCACGACTCCAAGTTGCAATGCCACCGGGCTTGGCAGCACGAGCTGCGCGATGCAAGGGCAAGCTGATAGCAGTGGTAGCGACCATGAGGAAGTCGGCGATAGCGAGATGCCAGAGCTTTACAGTAAAAAGACTCCAGATTTGCACTCTCAGAGGGAAGCCAGTGTCTTTAATGTTGCGAAGCATCGAAGTAATGCCCATAATGGCGAGGCCAATCCAGAAGAGGTTGAAGAAGCCATGAAAGTCTCGGTAGTCGCTTTCCGGATCGAAATGACTGACGCGCGAGGCGAACTCGATGGTAGGAAAGATGCGACGACGCTGCTCGGCTCGAACCTGCTTGCGAACAGTAGAAAGGGACTTGACAGACGGAGGCGCATTTTCGGGGACAGGAGTGGAACGACCACTAGACAATGTTAGAAGATGTTGGGCCATTGGCATGTATCAAGAGCAAAAGAGACATACCTAGTCAAACCACTCGCTGTGCCGGTGCTGAGATTGTCAGGCATGAGGTGCCCATTGTCGTCGCTCGCTGTGGACATGCGAAGGATCTCGGAGACCTGAGAATGTTGGGGTTTGCGCGGGCGCGGGCGGAGGACATTATCGTGGGTCGCCGGCATAGGCGTTGCCGTTGGTCGCAGTATCTATTGAGGAGCTCATCCTCGCGGTATCGGTATCGTGGTGGTGGCGATCAATCTCGGAGGCGCATCGGGCGAGTCTGTTGACGATCTACTCTCTCGGGGGGGGCTCTCGGAGGGTGAAGATGACAGAATAAGTCGAGTGGCGCAAACAAGGAATGACGCAGAATAGATAGCCCAGAGGAGAACGGAAATAAAAGTGAGAAAAGCAAAAGTTGGGGCTGTTGTGTGGTGAGACACGATAATGATAATTGTTCAGACGCTGCTTATCTTCCCCAGTCGTCAACGACTTGTAAGGAGATGGATGATGTCGAAATGGGAAGTGGAAGAGGGGGGAAAAGGGAAGGTAGAAAAGGAAGCTAAGCAAAAGGGAAGAGGAAGGAGAAGGAAACAAAAAAGCCACAACAAGCTGTCATAGGTAGACAGTTTCTTGTTGGGAAGGCGCGACTTTGGTTTCGGGTTAGGCTGGGAGAATGAGTTGTGACTGTCTGTGACTGCCGTGCCGTCACTGTGCGAGCGAATGCGACTGCAACTCTTCGGCTGCGGCGGGATGCTCCTTCCAGAATGGATGACAGCTGCCCTCTTTTTAGTGCTCTTTCCACTTGCTCCCTCCTGTAACACCCCTGGAGGCGAATGACGTAAGGCACCCACGAGTCGGAGCTCCGCGTCGTCATTACATGCACGCTGTTTAAACATCCGACGGACGGACGAGGATGAGGGATTCGTGTGACTGCATAGTTACCCAGCATAGAATCCATCGTTCATCCGATCTGGTGCATAATTCACACGTTATTACGCTGCCAGGCTGGCTTGTTCTAGGCGTTCTAGGCAGACAGTACAGGCAGGTACGTCAATTAGTCGAGTCCACGTCTGTATAACCTCATTCATAGTGCCATTTTCGTCATGCATAATTCACTGCCTTAACACAGCCGGCCTATCCGCGTATCAATTTACTCGTATACTTGCTCCATGGAAAATTCGTAAATCGTATTCCAATCCCCGCCATTCGCCAAGAGCTTTCAACTCATCATTCATCTACGGAACATCCGGACTACGCCTTGCGATCCGCCCAAGGACACCGTGCCCAGCCATTGATCAACATCACTTGATTCACACGGCCTCCCACGCTGTCTGTCCATGCCACATTTGCCTCTTGTGTGGCTGGACCGTTGAAACTCGAAACGTTGCTTTAGAGTTCATCCACCACAGATCAAAGCCAATCTCGCAGCATGGCAAGCAGTATTTAACATCGGCTAGGGCCGTCCCGAACCTTCACTGACAACACGTCTCAGTTACAGTATGCAGTAGTTCAAGGTCAATTCATGTTGGCAGGGAGCATCGGTTCCCGAGAATGATACTGGTTCTTATCAACAAGCGAGAACTCGAAATTAATTATATACAGCATTTCGGAGCGCCTAGGCCATGAGGACTCCGAAGAAGAATGCAACAGCAAGGGCCATACAAGTCGGCGGCTCGGCCAATTTGGAGCCTCCGCTGACAACGACGGCAGGTACTGGTTCTTCGGGCTTCGAACTAATTACGGGCTCCTTGGCTGTGACAAGGGTGGGTGGAGGAAGCCGCAGGAGGAGGGGCCGTGGGCTCTTCAACGCCCTTGGAACAATGCCAGTGATCTCCGTGCGGTCTGCAGCCGTTGTTCTCAGCTCCGGTATGGCCTCGCTACCTGGCGCTTCGCCAGGGGCATACAAGGTTTCTTCGACTCTTTCAGGGCAATGCCAGTGGTCTCCATGAGGCGTACAACCTTTAGGCTCGGCTCCGGCGCCAGTTTTCTCGTCACCTGCACTTCCTGGTGCTTCACTTGGGGGATACGGGGGCCCTTCAAGGTATCAGTTCAGCAGCTAAGCTCATGGTAGGTTTGACTTCCAGTGATCTCCATAACATGACCACATGGAGCCTGTAGGAGAAGGCGGTGGCTTGCCATCGTCTGTGGCGGTTGGAGAAGGCGCACTGTGCCCTCAAGGAGAGTCAGTCATGGTACTTAGCAGCATCTTCAAATCACCTACAATGACCTCCATGTAGAGAGCGAATTGAGCCGGTAGATGATGGGAGAGTTTATCCCTGTGTTGTAGCGCACTTGGTCACAGTGAAAGTGGACGAGATGATGTGATACCCGTCAGCCTCGAGAATGTCTGAGGCAATGAAGCCATAGACGGTCTTTAGTGGCTTTCCATCCTTGTCGAGGAGATACTAAGTGTAGATGGGAACACGGGAACCGATCCAGGTCCATCCCTCGGTGTAGTACATGAAGTTGATGGAGCTGTACCAACTAGTGGGGTCGGTGACGCTCGTGTCGATGCTGTAGCGGATGCTGATGCTATTTCTGTACCTTCATCGAGTCAGTGAGGCTCAATTGGGCTCGTTGTTCTCTGAGTCTTACGTGCAAGCCGAGGCTGGAGGCTCAGTCACGGTACGAGGGAGAATGGCAGCTGAGACGGCCGAGACCAAGACGAGACTCGAGGCGAAGGTTTTCAAGGCCATGCTGGATTGTCGGCGGTCAAGATCAGAGATGGCTCAGAGAAGCTGAAGCTCTTGGATTGACCAAAAGATGACGACCCCAGAAACAAACCAGTTTTATATAAATCATTTCCATCTCTTCTGTCATCTTTGTTCAACTTGGTCACCTCCAAAGCTGAACCTACCTCTCATGATTGCCTCCTCCTGCCCTGACCACGCGGCTGCTGGCGATCTCATCCCAAGCGCGGCGTTTAATACTTTATCAGCGACTTTCCCTCTTTGAGTAGGAGCTATTAGGGAGTTGCGCCGTCATCAAGGTGATTTTGTAAAAAGAAATCTCGCATGATGTCAGCGTCGCCCTTCGTTTCTGCCGGATATCTGTAACTCGCACCTGAGCAACAGCAGACGCACCGCAAGACAGGCATTCTCAGCGGAGTCTTAGCTCCAAGTATCAAGCTCACTCAATAAGAGGGATAAACAAAGAAGAGATTTTGACAAAACTTGAGTTTGAAGGGGCAAACCGAGGAAGAGTGACAAAGGCATCGCCAGATCACACAAAGATTGATGATGCTGAACGAGAAGAGACTTGTAGAAATTTCCACCACTTCATACAGCTCACGCTTTCCCAGTGGTTCCAAAGCCAGCATGTAACTGCAATCTTCCTTCGCTTGCTCTCCATGTCTAACCCTTCTGCAGCAGTCTCCCACTCCCTTAATTCCGAGGAAGCAAAATACCAGTGCTCCCATCCTTACCAGGAATGTATTCAAGGTCCTTCCGATAATCCCGAACCTCCTCAACAAGATAGACACGCTGCGAATGCGTCGTAACAAGTCGAGCAAAGTTCCAGAGGTTCTTATAGGCATCTCTATCAGGGGGCAGCTCCATCAGCAACTCCCGCAGGGCCTGGAACTGAGGTTCTGCCAATATTGGGTCCTCCTCCTCGGCCGTGTACTCGTAGCTCGTCAGGTCGTTGCCCTTGGCCTCAAACAGAAGCGACAGCCAGGAAGGGTCATATTGCTGACACCAGTCAAAGAGCTTTTTCTTCATGCGTTCGCTGAGGACCTTGATGACAGGTCTGTTGAGCCATCTTCTCATGCTGGGGATCAGAGCCACCTGGTCAAAAGACATGTCGCAGATCCTGGTCTCCACGCCTCCGGCTCTTTTCATGGCGTCTTTTCGCGTGATGAGGAATTTTCGCTGGTTGCCGACCTTTGGTTCCGGGCGTAGAGCGGGCGGTGGTCGTTCAGGCTCTGACTTCACCTCAGAAGCCGACCTTTTCTTTCCGCGTGGCATGATTTGAGCGTGAAGACGGGAGTCGAGCGCCCTGTAGCCTTCTCAAATCACCGGAGTAAGGCACGTTCTATCCATTTGAAACGTCAGTAATGAAGCAAGGTTTTTGTCGAGATGAATAGTGGTGCCTACTATGTTGATCTGAACGAGTTCAGTGTAATAGGGGGGTTCAAGAGGCAATCTAGGCTGGGACTGGAGCCTCGTTCAGTGTCAATCGCAACGCAAGTACCATGCTTAGAGACGTACCACTGCTGCTATGATTATTTCATGGTTAAGTCAAAAACACGTTTCGTGTTTTGGGTGTGTTATGGTGGAGGCAGCAAACCATGAGGTAGGCGGCAGTGACAAGCACCTGGCCGGCAGTGATTCACTGCCATCCCAGCAACGGAGAATCTTAAGAATCCCAGAAGCGAGCATGAAGGATTTGAGTTTCTGGCTCATCTTTTGCGTGAATTGGGCGTCTTTTATATTGGGTTGAAACCTGTGTCTACTACTTTCTGTATCAGGGGGCATCAGTCTTCGAGGCTCTACAACCTGATATCATTTCTCTATAGACCCATCTCTTCTATCTAAGTGTCATAAGGATACCACATATATAGAGATGTTATAGCTTTTACGGGCTGTCTATGGACATCGTCAACTTCAAAGCTGTCTAGAGCAAAAGATTGATCAGCCAGTCAACGAGTGGGAAAAGGCCAGTAACAAAAAGAAAATCCGGTACAGGGAATCGAACCCTGGGCTCCGCGGTACTTGATCTCTCAGGTTATGAGAGCGCGAAATGTTAGCCACTACACCATACCGGATAGTTGCTTTGTTGATGGAAGCGGCGTTGAGAACAGGGTCCAAGGAGAGAGCAAGGGGAGCGTTGGCGTTGGCCTCAACAGCGCCAACTCCGCAAGTAGAGGCATCTATATTGTTATAGGAACTTGCTATCGATCATGCTTTTGATCAAATACCGATAGCAAGAGAGCAACCATTCGAAAGGATCAAAGGGAACGTTAACAAGGAATGAAGCTGGTTGACGTGGTCCAAGTCACCAGGCGCCCTCGATGAGACATTGATCCTTGCTTATGCCCCGTGACTTGGACCTCTCAGGGATTATGGTGAACACGGGCCGGTACAAAGCCCGAGCCGCCGACATACTTTCGCCTACGTAGCCTTCCATCGTGTCCCAGAAGCCAACTACAACTCAACGATAGCTTCACAACGAAAACACCTAGAATCGTCTACTCTCTTCCAGCGCTCACGCCTGGCGCCTCTTGTTCCCCTTGGCCATCTCCTCTTTGCATCAACAGCCAATCAGCATCCGGTATGGTGTAGTGGCTAACATTTCGCGCTCTCATCCTTCAGTTGAGAGATCATCTTGAACCGCGGAGCCCAGGGTTCGATTCCCTGTACCGGAGATCCTATCTTTTTGTTGCCTGGGCAAGTTGTTGTGATATCTTTTTGTCCTTTTACCAACCTAGGTAGGTTGGCAAGTGATCAAAGACTCTGATCCTGGCAACCTCTCTTATTTTCCCTTTCAACTGACTAAACTACAGTGGCAAGGTAAGTTATTTCACCTCTAAAGCTCTCAAGGTCGCAGCTGGGTCTGCACTTGACCAGACAACTACGAGCATGTTTCGTTGTTCTTGGGTAAAACATAGACACGGACAACAACTAACTGGGATAGTAACGACAGGGTTGCTTGGCTTTCTTGTTCGGCAACTACACTCCTCTTGGACATGGACACACATAAACCCCCACAGAGATCAACGGTTTGCTATTGACTCTGCGTCTCCAATTACGCCAACTCATTCTCCATTCAAGAGCTTTCTCTCAACCAGCTACCATGATAACTCGGTCGCACACAACTCAGATGGCAGACATCTGGTCTCCTACAGCTACCACCTCCCCCACAACTTGAGCGTTTCCCACAACGCCGAAACTCAACAACAGCCAATCATATCCGGTATGGTGTAGTGGCTAACATTTCGCGCTCTCATAACCTGAGGGATTAGTTCCGCGGAGCCCAGGGTTCGATTCCCTGTACCGGAGAAATCTCATCTTTTTTGCCCTGGCGGAAAGGTGGTGTTGCTTTTTGCCATTCTCGTCAGTCCCTCACGATCAGACTTGCCATCCCAGTGGTGGGTGAGACTTTTTGGACTTTGTTCGTTTACAAAGCCATCACGTTCCATGACAGGTCATCATATAAGGGCCAGGTGTTATGACAACTGTTGGCGGGCTCAGAAGCTTTGGTTGACCGAACTTGGTTCTTCTGTCGAGGCTGATGAACCTTGACATGCTCGTCAGCCAATAGAGTTCAACCCTGGCAACTGCCACTCAGTCACCACAACTCTAAACGAACGGGGATTGTCTCGGAGAGGGCTTGACACATTACTCATCCTGCCAAAATCGAGCGGGGAGTCAAAGCTGACCGCCGTCTTCCACCAACATGCCCAACCACCATCAATGAACCTCTCCCCTAATCTCAACACCAACACATGGGATCTGGCATCGCTAGACTCCCCAGTGTTAGGCGTCCTACCCATCGAGATCAGCATCAACAGCCAATCACAATCCGGTATGGTGTAGTGGCTAACATTTCGCGCTCTCAACTTCAAAGCTGAGGGAACAGTACCGCGGAGCCCAGGGTTCGATTCCCTGTACCGGAGAGTATCTCTTTTTGACAGGCTGTCCGTCTATCCTGATCTTTTTGCTGGTCGAGATGCCGTGGTTCAGTATTGCCTTAGTGGGTGAGCGCAGAGTTGGTCAACTTCTCCGAACCAAACATGCTCAGGACGACACCATGGGTGTTCGGAGTAGTTTACTCCGTCATTAGCTTTGACATCAGAGGAGAAGCTGGAAGCTGGGTCGCCGTCGGTGGCCTCCCACCGTCAGAGCATGCACGACTAACCCTGCTCTTGTATTTGCTAATGTCCTCATCTACTACAACTACTATCTCGTGTCAGTTGATGGACATGTATGCCTGGTATATCAAGACGAGATACGAACATGTTTCCTATCCATAAAGGACATCTGGAACTCTCAAAGCATGACCAGAACAACCAACTCTCGAACGAGATGAAACCTTGTTTGAACCTGGTGTCCATCAGATACGCCGCCGTCGTCGTCTCTTCAGCGACACTTCTCACAACCCCACAGAGATGTCAGGGTGACCTCTCCGGACCTGATTGAAGAGGCCTAAACCCTGAACTTCGATATAAGGAACTATTGACAGCTACACCATATGCAAACGATGCTCCCTCTCACTGGCATCTATCCAGCCGAGTTCCCTCGTCGTAGGACCTGTTTGCGAGCGTCGTCGTCAACAACAGCAACATCCGGTATGGTGTAGTGGCTAACATTTCGCGCTCTCATAACCTGAGAGATCATCTTGAACCGCGGAGCCCAGGGTTCGATTCCCTGTACCGGAGTTTCTTTTTGCTAATTCTTGCTCTACCTTTTTGCCCCGGTTGCGTACGTTGCGATACTTGTCTTGGCTACATGACAGACAGACTCTCTTTTCTTTACGTAGTTGACAAAACCATCTTGGCATGGGCTCCCTCTCAAGTATTCTTGGTTAAGCTAGTTAGCGTGCTGAGACGCTGGCGCGAGGAGTTGCTTTGGAGCGTATCACCATGAGTTTGTGTAACGTCTTGTGTTCCATAACAGCGAACCCGTTCAAGATTTTCCAATTCTTTCGCCACTACCCAAGCGATGGGCCTATAAATTACTAGGTTGCAATTATATTCCCCTCGTAAACTAGAACGCCCAAGTCCTGCCCAGTGAAAATGGAAACGTTCCCCACTGGAGACGTGCTGTCTACCTGGAGAGGTTGATGTGTGAGGGAGACACCCTATACCAAATGGAGGTTACAGCAAATAGCAACCAACCATTGAGGGTATCAACTTGAAAACAATGGAGAAAGCCAGTGGACGAGTCCCTTTTCGCTAAGTATATCGCATGCTCTATTTACGGCTCTGTTACCTGAGACATCTCGAGGTGATGCTTCCTATGAACGCCAAACCTTACAACTTGACGATCAAGACATCTACGAACGAGGCACCAAAGACAGCACTTACAAGAGGCTAATTAAATGTATCACAAAACAATCAACCATGGCAGTCGAACAATCCACAACTCAAAGCAAGGGTAGAGTAAACAGCCTGATAAATACAAATCACAATCATCACGTACGACAAATAAGCATCGCAAGCAAACGTGGCATTAACATCTAGGTACCTCGTTCTATCACAATGGGAGCCATGCAACACCGGCGATGCAGATACAATAAAACCACACCAATTGGGGAAAAAATACGCACGGGTCCAGATATAAGCAACGGCAAAAAAAAAAAACTTGATTCATCGACTCAACAAAAAACCCAGAATCCAATTCCTTGGGGTCCCGTCTTTTACAGGAGGACCATGCCGGCACCGACAACACCGGCGACGGCCATGTAGGCGCCGACGGCGAAGTCGCCGAGGGAGAAGAGGCGGGCAATTGAGGCAGAGTGGATGCCGAAGCTGTCGTCGTCAGACTCCTCGGAGTCACCGGTGGAAGCGGCGCCAGAGGCAGCGGTAGCAGTGGCGACCTCAGCGTTGATGGAGCTGGCAGAGGCAAGGGCAGACTTGCAAGAGGACTCGGAGGCGGCCTTCTGGGTGGTGGCATCGCCATCGAAGTCGCAGGCGGTAGAAGCCTTGTCGAGGTCCTGGTAGTAGGCGTCAAGGACGTAGGCGAGCTTGGCGGACTCGCCGCACATGCTGTAGGCGCCGTAGATACCGGTGGAGGCGTTGGCCTGGATACCCTTGCAGAGCTCAGGCTTCTCACCGCAGATGTAGCCGAAGATCTCGCCGTAGCTCTTCTCCTTGAGACCCTTGGCAGGGACACACTCGCGGGAGGCGACCATGCAGTCGCAGAGGGTGGAGTCAGGGGTGCGGGGGAGGACGCTGTTGGCGTTCCAGGTCTCGGACAGGTCGGGGCAGGTGGCAGCCTTGCCAGAGGGCGTGTACTCGTCGGCCTCGACACCGTTGGGGCGGGCAGCGGTGACCTTGGTCTTGAGGGCGCTGAAGTTCTTAAGCTTGCTAACCTTGCCGTTGTTGACCTTAACCAGACCGTAGTCGTTGTCCTCCTGGAAGTACATGTAGACGATACCACCGCTGAAGACACCAGTCATCTCGTCGCTGTACAGGGCAGTGGTCTCCTCAAAGATACGGCCAGCAGCACCATCGGGCTCGTTGCAACCGTACTCAGCGAAGAAGACGGGGACGGAGTAATCCTTGAAGAACTTGACCTGGTCGGCATAGCCGGACTTCTGCATGTCGCTGTCGCCGCACCACGAGTAGATGTTGTAACCCCAGTAGTCAATGCGCTCCTCATCCGTACCACAGTTGAAGTAGTCGGCAATATCCTCACGGATGTCGACGTCGTCGTTGGCGGCATAACCGACACCGAGCCAGCGGTCGTGCGTCTTGTTAATGTGGGCCTTGGTATCACGGACGGCGGCCTTGACGAAAGCAGAGGCCTCGGTGTTGGACTTGTTGTTGGACACCTCGTTACCGGCGAAGAAACCGATAACGTTGTCGTACTTGGCGAGCTCGTCAACAACCGCGGTGTAGCGCTCGTACAAGTCGACGTTCCACTGGGCGTCATCACGGTTGATGGAGAGGCTGGGCTCGCTCAGATCGGAGATGACGTAGATGCCGGCATCGTCGAGGAGCTCCATGCACTCGCTGTGGTCCTTCTCGGGGTTGATGGCGTAGGTTCGGATGGTGTTGGTGCCGAGCTCCTTGAGAAGAGGGACATCGCGCTTGCAGCTGGTGACGTCGGCAAGAGGGTCGATATAACTATCCTTGTTGGTGTTGGTGGCACCAGCAGCGGCGGTGTCCTGCTGGTAGGCAACACCCTTCATGAAGAATTCGGTACCGTTTTCGTAGAAGAGCTTGGAGCCCTGTATTGGGGTTAGTATTGACTTGCAACGGTCGGCCGCCTCATGTCGAATCCACGAACCTTCATGACGATGGGCTGCAGCTTGGCGTTGGCAGCCGTGGCCGCCGCAGCGACGAGGGCAGCGGAGAACTTCATTGTGTATTGTGATTTGCAAGCGAAAATAACGTGTTGTCAAAGGAAGGACGAGAATCAAGAGTTCAAGTTGTGATGATCGGGAAGTGCGGAAAGGTTTGGTTTGCACCCCTTTTTTCAATCAATCGCCTCTCGTAGAGGGATAAGAGCGTTCTAGTTCAAAAGAGTGACGGGAAGGAGTAAACGGCCTCAAAACACAGAGGAACCGAAAAAAGAGGAAGAAAGAATTAAAGAGTTAGCGAAGGTTGATGAAGAAGGAAGGGAGGCGTTGATTATGGAGGAGGAGGACGGGTCGAGGAAGGATGGGGAGATTTGAGAAGGAAAATGGGCAACGGGGAGGTGACTAGCCAGGGGGGGGACCCTTGCTCCGTAGCGAATGAAGACCGCTAGAGATTCCGGCAGGGGGTTGGTTCTAGCGCACTGTGGCACTGTGCCCCCCTACTGCCTCCGGTGAACCTCTGTCATGGGTGCCATGGACACACCCGACCCCAGTCGAACCAAAGGGGCTAGGGCTGGCAGTGATGTGGACCAATAGAGGCAGTTCCCCTGTCGATTTCGAGGCGCAGCACCAACGATGGAAGCTTGTTTGGGACTTGTCCGGCGCCACCCGTGGCCAATCAGGGCATGTCGACGTGGGATCTCATCTCGCTGGACGGTGATAATGTGCGGTGAGTTAATGCGCACTGTAATTCGCTTGTTGATTAACAGACATACACTATCACTGACAGGGCACAAGTTAGTACCTCATCTTCCATCTCATCGGGCACTGTAGAAATAGGGGATAATCTCCACTTTGAATCTCGCCCACGCCAAACATCCATCAGGGGCGCCTCCGTTCGGTGACGGGCATGGCCTCTCTTGCCTTGCTTCTTATCCAACAAGCACTATACGAGGCCCCTCGAGCGATCGGGAAATTGCCAGCCTCCATAGTTGAAAAACAATCGGAAGTCGGTCTGGAGTCGCTTGGGGCTTGCGATTAATCAATCACTTGAATCATGTGAATCTCTGCGATATTGAATCCAATGTCATTCAATGGATCTTCTCCCAGATGCCCGGGGCCAAGTCAAATCTAAACTCAAGACAGCTTACGTGTATCCGTATTTCCCTCTGTCGCATGGAGATTGTCCACTCAGGGATGTTCTCGGCCCCCCCAGCTCTCGTGTTTGACCTCTGGCTCATCCTCAGGCGCCGCTTCCTGTCTGTCATGCGCTGCACAACACACTGTACTGTAGAGAGGTACGCAAGCAGGTCCATCCATCCCGTACGGGAATCTCTCACTGCCGTCTGCTGGTTGGTTCTATGGAGGGGATCCTCGGCTGGTCGCAGTCTGAAACAAAGTGCAGAAGGGCATGGGCGGCTCTGCACATCAATGGAGCCTGCCATGTCATGTCGACCCAGTTCGGAGGATATTTTGGGTGATTTTCCTGCTTTTCCATCCCCTGGATCGTCAAACTTGGTGTCTATCCTCATCACGGCGGCAGTGCGGCCTCTCTCTCTGAAGTTTGCAAATGGTCCAACTGCCGCCCATCTTGAGGGAGAAAGACGGTGGAGAAGAAGACCAACACTTCTTTTTTTTCTCTCTCTCGATGGCGGGTCAGCCAAGCCGTTTTCCCGACCCTCCTCCTCCTCCCTCCCTCGTATAGCATTGCGTGGGCGCGTCGAGGGCCAAGCGTCGTCATCACCAACCTCCCTCACCGTCCTCGAATTTTGTAGTAGACGCTACCAACGCCGTAGAGGACGTGGTCCCAGAACTCGTATGTCTTCTGCCATAGCCCTCCGGAGCGGCTGCCGTGCCGGTCTCCCGACTGTGCCGGGGCCGGATGGTAGTGGCCGTCGTGATAGACTAGTTCTGTCATTGTGTATGTGTTTTCGATGGTGTCTCGAGCGTTTTTTAGTTGTCTTATGTTTGTCCTGGCATTCCTTGGCTATCCCTTTGGTGCTTGGCTTCTCTTAAGTATTTCCTCTAGAGGCAAAGAATGTAGCATGCCAGTCCGCCCAACGAGTGATCATAACCACTGACCTACTAACCTTTCTCATCAACCTTCCATCAACCACCCATCATCTGCTCTTGGCACGAGTCTCCAAGCTTCTTTGCCGCCGGCCGCCAACCTCTCGGATGCTATGAATTGTCCGACCGCCGCTCGACTGACTCCACCGCCGGCCGATCACACGCCTTCAGACCCGTGATACCGGCGAGAGGTGGCGAAATGCCGTTCGAGGAGCCGGATCTTCTTTTCGCATTTGCGTCACAGCGGCTGTGTGTGGTAGAGGGTAGGCTTGGCAGTTGCTTGGCGAGAAAGCATGTATACGTAAGTCCGACGGACTACAGTCTCACAGTTGCTGTGTCTTGTTACTCATCAACGTCTATTTCTGTAACGCAAAAGCTATTCTTGTGGTTACCAACTTTGTCACCTTAGTCATTGTGTGCTATCTTTCGACTTGACATTCCCCGACCGGGACCCCTAACAGAAATGCCAGCCCCTTGAGTCTCGCTACACTATCTGCAGCACTGATTTTGAGCTGGTCATCTACTGCACGAGAAATGACCTCGCCTCGGTTCATCAACAGTCTCTTGACGGGGTTCCACACGCCTTGCGGGTCACGACTGTGTCCGAGAGTATCATTGTGATCTTCAAGTGAAGGATCAAGTGCCATGGACAGCACCCGGGCCGAAACAGCTGAGACAGCGTCGCTGTTGACACCGTCGATGATGGTCCAGAACAACTTGGCCCACGGCTCGCGTCCTCTGAAGAACTGCTCGTCGAACGAACCACCGTCGTCAACTGCGGCTCTCAGGAAGAGTATGTACGACTTGACAAGTCTCACCACGTCGTTGACTCGGCAGTTGGAGAGATTGTTGTTCAGTCGCGACCACAGAATCGATGAGTGATATGGATGATCGGGTTCCCGAGCGTTCCCGAGGTCCGCCAGTATCCATTCCTTTGTCACATCAAGCGTCTTTACGTCTTTCAAGGGCCTTTTTCCCGAGAGAAAGATATTGTCTGGCTTGACGTCGTCGTGACAAAGCCCATGCCGATTATGCATTCGGTCGAGAGCATCGAAGAGTCGTTCGAGCGATGGGCGGTAGAGGATGTCGAGATCGTGGGCTGTGTACGCGCGTCCGGAGTGGTGCAAGTGCTCCGCGAGCCTGACAAGACTTCCAGATGCCAGAAAGGGCGTCAAGAAATGCCACCGAGCTTCACCCTCCTCCGGCGGTGACATGAAGTAATCCGTCACAGGCAGAAATTCGCCTTCTCTCCGACTCTTATCGCCAGCCATCCCTCCTAATAACAACGACGCTTCTATCTCTGTCGGCCATCGCAGCTCCAAAGGAGCATCAGGGACACAGTTTCGAAACGGAAACTTTGCCGTCTTGTATACTTTGATGACAGTACCATTATAGGTGAACGTCTCTCCCTCAGACCCCGAGCCGAGCCTCTTCCACTCGTGCCGATTCGCCCATATCTCTCTTCTGGAGTACGATCCCCAGATGAAGTCCCCCGTACCATTCCATTTCCAGTGTGTATCTGCGATCGTCGAGCTGTCCCATGGCGTCAGATGGGTAAAAATAGTCGGGCTAAACTTGGCGACCAAAGCTTTTCGGTGGGTATGGATGACGGATATCCAGTGGAATGTCCCAAGAACCAAGCAGAGTACGGCTGCTACTCGTGCCCATCGGCTACTCGATCGTTGGTAGAGCCTTGTCCTTGGCCGCCAATGCAGGGCTGCTTGCTTCTCCTTGAACATGTTCGATCCCGTGCATGAGATTCGCATATCCGACCGACGGCCTTCAGGGAGCATCTACTCCGTATATACCGATCGCCGTTGGATTTATTGACGCAAGTCAACGCCATAAATGACAACGGTCAGCCGTCAACACGACACAACCCGATCACCGCCTCCTTCCCATCCACTTTATCAGCCCCAGCACGTCCCGAGAGTGAGCCATCATGATGCCGAGACGTCTTGGCATAGAAATAGGCAGACAACATTGGTGCCTCGGAGTGGTAAGGCAGGCCGAAGGTGCGCTGGAGATGGGTCATTGGCCAAGAAGCCGGATGTGTCGGCTTAGCATCTCATGTGATATTGAGAATGCAAGCGGAAACAAGGATTCATTCAAGCATGAAAGCCTCCGCTTACGGGAAATTGTCGTTGTCTTCTCATTAGCTGATAGAATATGGAGTTATCTGGCGAGCTGGGCGCACTCTGACAGAATTGAGTATGTGAGCGCGTGCTCAGCTGGCACCACAAAGACTTACAACAAACCACACATCTTGGCGGGGGCTCATCTCAGCTAAGATCAGCTGCATAACAACAACAACAAAGTGGCCTTACCAAAAAAGACAGAGCAACAAATAATAAATCAGGTTTATCGTATTGAATGTCCTGTGCAGTTGCTAAGCCATCCAGTCGATCCACCACATGACAAGTTGCAATGCGGTAACGCATTGAAGGCCAAGTGCCAAGACTTTGTTGGCATTTGCACGGCCACCACAGACCAACCATTTTTAGTACATATTCTCTTGGTAAGGGACCAACACGGAATCTATTTCAGGTGTTGAGAGCGGAATTAACTGGAATCTGTCATGGAACTCTTGGTTATTATTTGAGGTGCTCCCACAGGACAACACGTGCTGTCACGCTCTTTTTCGGCAATGATATAGGGCTAAACGACGAACCATCTCGCAGTTACCAATAAACTTGTTTTCTCTTTCTTCAACCAATAACTCATGGTATCATGATTCAGCTATACATTCATGGTCCGGTATAGCCTCATTTCAAACTGAAGTTGGTGACCAGATCAAGGTTCTCGACGGCCATGGAGTAGTTTCTCCATCGAACTTTCGAAGACGGTCGCTTCCGAGTGGAAGTGTAACCTATACCTCTCATGTGCTTGCTTTCGCAGCGAAAACAACGTCAAAGAGACATCATGATGTAATTCGGTGTCATGTTGGAGGACATAGACGTCAGTTATCGTTCACCGACGTGATGTCATACAAAGACCAGAGGAGAGTATATTATTGAGCTCGAGAGCTCTCGGGCAGGTTTCTGTTCACCAATTGTCTTTCAACTGTAGTCTTGCACAGCAAAATACCTGAATCAAACACCGTCTCAAATCTCAAACACGTCAAACCGTCAAATCTTCAAACATGGCACCCGGCGCTGGCACCAAGGCGAGTCTGAAAACACTCGTTTCAGAATGTTACACTGACATGATACAGGTCGATCTCGGCAAAAACGCTCCCACTAAGAAGGAAGGCGCCGGAGCTGTGCCTTCGGAATCTCTAGCTGCCGAGTCCTTCAAAGAGGGCGGTGAGTTCACCTCCAACAAGGGCATCCGCTCCGAGAACGCTCCCTCCAAGTCCCCCGAAGCTTCGAGCACCAGCCGCACTGGCAACGTTTCCAAGTCCTCCAGTGGACAAGCCGAAGGTCACCAGCGCCGTCACAGCAAGAATCTCGAGGGAAGTTGGGATGAGTCCAAGACGGAGGATGGTCTTCAGAAGGCGTTGAACTCGGAGCCCGGTAGCGACGATGACCCTGGTCGGTTGGCAGAGCTCAAGTTCCAGCAGCAACAAGCTGGAGGAGGTGCTGGTCCCAGGGAAGCAAAACTATCGACCAAGTCTGGCTACGATGCTTTGAACGCGGAGACTCCTTCTTAAGTATTTAATTGGGGAACTGTTACTCGTAACATGAGATAGTATCAATGATGAATGATTGCATGATACAATGTTCCTACACGCTGTTTTAACCCCAGTTGGCCTCACATGATCAGGCATTAATGCTGAAATTCGCATGAGATCAACTGCCAACCACAGCCATATTCAAGGAAACCATACAAACGCCCTCCATTGAACAAGGCAGCTCAGCCTGATGAAAATCCTCATGAAATGAGTCAGTGCCTTGACGGTATAAATGCCTGATACGAGTTTGTCTACAGGGATTGAACAAGCATAAAGGCCGTTGCCTTGCCGGGCGCAACGCGCGGCAACATGATTCTCATCGAATCAAATATACCCAATGTCAAACAATTGGCAAAAAAAGACATTTTAATCATGCAGTTTTTTTTTTACCATTACATCGGAGCATCCGAGTCGTAAAGGCAAATAAACACACAACCATTGCTCTCAAAAAACTACGGACTCGCCGCCTTTCAAGGTTGTGAGCAAAGGCGATGGGAGGGAGGGCTGTGTGAAAATCCTGAATCTTATCAGCCAATCAGGAGAGATGGATTCATGACGTCAAGGTAAAGGTGGTACCGAGTCTTGGCATGTGTTTTGGTAGAGGGGTCTTTTGAGCACAGAGAAGTGAAAGAATTGGAACAAAATAATATAGATAAATCATAATGAATGATATATACAAAGAGGTAGGGCTATTTAACAACTTTCCCATCGTCAAATTCAACGCATATTCCCTTATCTTTCCATCTCCTACCACCCAGGTTGATGCCTTAGTTGCTGCCTGACTCTCTATCAGCCAAAAAATCTGAAAATCTTTGCCCCACCAAACAAAAATTCACCCCGCCTCGCCTCCATCAACCGCCGTGAAAAAAAGCCTTGAACCTGAACCACACCCATCCAACCGGCAGGACTGGAACCGCCACGCTCATTGTTTTGCTTGGCCACTTTTTTTTCTTTGTCGGTCAAAGTCAGCTCTTCCTTTTCCATCATCATCCTTCCTCTCTCCTCCCAGTCTTGACATCGAACGGTCATCTTCCAAACCACCACCCATATACCCCTCGGTTTGGATTTTCTAGACTCTCTTTTTGACAGTCTCCGTTCCTTCGACCCCGCGCTTTCTTTTTTTTCCCCAGTCCGTCGTCACAATGGCTCCCTCCGCATCCAAGGAGAAGCGTCTCGCAAAGAAGGCTGCCGAGGGCAAGCTCAAGGGCAAGAAGGGCAAGAAGGCCGAGGAGGTCCAGCTCGATGCTCACGGCAACCCCATCAAGGATGATGGTGGCCCCGCGACTTCAGGCGACAAGCTTGACGAGGTGAAGCGCCTCGCTGATCAGATGGACAAGCACGGCATCTCAGACCGAGTCACCACCGGTGTCCTCTCCTCCGTCCCCTCCAGCAAGGACGTCAAGATCACCAGTGCCAGTCTGGTCTTCCACGGCCGAGTCCTCATCACCGATTCCACCCTCGAGCTCTCGTACGGTCGACGATACGGTCTCCTCGGTGAGAACGGTTGCGGAAAGTCCACTTTCCTCAAGGCTATTGCCGCCCGCGAGTACCCCATCCCCGAGCATCTCGATATCTACCTTCTCAACGAGGGTGCCCCTCCTAGCGACCTCGGCGCCCTTGAGTGGGTTGTCCGAGAGGCCGAGTTGGAGCTGGAGCGTCTCGACAAGCAGGCCGAGAAGCTTCTTGAGGATGAGGGTCCTGAGAGCCCTGTCCTCATTGATCTCTATGACGTGAGTTTCCTGTCCCATACCTGATATGCACTGCTAACGCCTCATAGCACATGGACAAGCTGGACCCCTCCACCTTTTCTACCCGTGCTTCCCTGATCCTCACTGGTCTGGGTTTCAACAAGAAGACCATCCACAAGAAGACCAAGGACATGTCTGGTGGTTGGCGAATGCGAGTCGCCCTCGCCAAGGCCCTTTTCGTCAAGCCCTCGCTGTTGCTTCTCGATGACCCCACTGCCCATTTGGATCTCGAGGCCTGTGTGTGGCTGGAGGAGTACCTCAAGAAGTGGGAGCGAACCCTGGTGCTCGTTTCCCACTCGATGGATTTCCTCAACGGTGTCTGTTCCAACATGATCGATATGCGTGGCAAGCAGCTCGTCTACTATGGTGGTAACTACGACTCGTACAACAAGACCCGGTCCGAGAACGAGACCAACCAGATGAAGGCCTACCAGAAGCAGCAAGATGAGATTACCCACATCAAGAAGTTCATTGCCAGTGCCGGTACCTATGCCAACCTGGTGCGACAGGCCAAGTCGCGTCAGAAGATTCTCGACAAGATGGAGGCCGACGGCTTCATCCAGCCTGTCGAACAGGACAGGGTCTTCACCTTCCGCTTCGCCGACGTCGATAAGCTACCCCCTCCCGTTCTGTCCTTCGACAACGTCACCTTCTCCTACTCTGGAAACCCCGAGGACGACTTGTACCGCAACCTGGACCTTGGTTTCGACATGGACTCCCGAACTGCTCTTGTCGGTCCCAACGGTGTGGGCAAGTCCACTCTTCTCCGACTGATGACTGGCAAGCTATCTCCCACTGGCGGTGTCGTGGCCCGACACACTCACTTGAAGCTGGGTCTCTACTCGCAGCACAGCGCTGAGCAGCTCGACCTGACCAAGTCGGCTCTCGACTTTGTGCGAGACAAGTACAGTGAGAAGTCTCAGGACTACCAGTACTGGCGTCAACAGCTGGGCCGATACGGTCTCTCTGGTGATTCCCAGACTGCTCTGATGGGCACTCTGTCTGAGGGTCAAAAGAGCCGAATTGTCTTTGCCCTTCTCGCCATCGATAGTCCCAACATGCTTCTGCTCGACGAGCCTACCAACGGTCTGGATATCCCCACCATTGACAGTCTGGCGGATGCCATCAACGCCTTTAGCGGAGGTGTCATTGTTGTGTCCCACGACTTCCGGTAAGCATCAGAAATTCGCTCACTTGATGAACATGTGCTAATAATGAATAGATTGCTCGACAAGATTGCCAAGCAGATTCTCGTGTGTGAGAATCAGACCATCCGCGAGTGGGACGGCTCCATCTCCGAGTACAAGAACTACCTTCGCAAGAAGATGATCACGGCCGGTGCGGTCTGAGGTGCATGCGAGGAGGTGTGACGTTTTACCACTCAGCATCAGCATGAAAGGGAAAAATTGACTATAGAGGATTCTGTTCCAAAAGTTAATGAATGACATTAGCATGACGTGGGTATTTTCATGGGTTTTCAGCGGCGGGTGGCTAGACCATCAGGATATTTGACACGATGGGACACGAAGGCAGGCCACGACGACGCTACCAGGACGCAGGGCACGGCCTCATCTCATAGAGAGGCCCGGAAGCGTTCATGAAGATGCGGAAATGTTCACGGGATAGATTTCTTTTTCTTGGGTTCGGCTGTTTAGAGGCCTTGATTAGTATGAACATGGCTACTCTGTTTGATATCATCTCTGCTGTAATAATTGTGACTGTAATCGTAAGGCTAGACTCTGAGTTCGGCAGTTGGGCTTGGGGGCTTAGGGATCTACTACAGGATGTAATGGGGATGAGGATGGAGGTTTGTTGGCCAGGAGAACCCTGGCTGCGCCATTGTGGAAAATGGCCGTTGGGCAGCCCTGCTGTCATTGTCTTGACAATGGATCCATGGATGCTTCAGTGTCTCATTGGAGGCTTGAGCATACTTAATGAGCGTTTAGTACATGGCAATTACCTATTATCCGGCTCCTATCGTTGAGCATATGATTATGGTGATACTTGTAACTCTGGGCATGACAACGGTGATGTCGAGGACAAGTCGCATGTTTTGCCCATGAATGTTGGTTCGCGTGACCGGTGAAACACCTGTCTTGGCCGGTTGGTGATTAATTCACCGACAAAAGTAGAGGTACAACGGAGATAAACAAACAAAAACCATCATAAAAAACTCCAATCAATAGTTAAGTAGAAAGCCATAATATAGAACAGATGCAACAATTGTAGTCGAATCCATAGAAATACCAAAAGCCATTGCCGAGAAAGCCCAGCCATTGACTACCCTACAAGAGAATGAGGCCATCTCCGGATTCTATTCCCCGCTGCCGGAGCGACGGGGAGGATGGGGCGTCCAAAACAGGTTTAACGCTGCAAGGCATAGCTCGGCGCGTGGCCCACATGGGACGGAGACGAACGGGACAGGGGCAACAGTCGGGGGACCTGGGAACCTGAAGCCGGTGCGCCCCCAAAAGAGAGAGAAGACAAAAGAAACAGAAGAAAAGGAAAAAAAAAAAGAGGGCGCGGTGGGTGAGGAGACTCGAGGTTTTGCGTGCCTTGATTTGTGCCACGATCCCCATGGTTGGATGTGTAAGGCGATCAAGGATGATGTGTACAGCCAGGGCACAGATAGGTACACAGCAGGGACTGGGTCATATTACAGACAGTCAAGCATCGGAATCAAAACCCATCAACCACCTTGAGCCCATCGCCAACTCCTCTTTGGGGAATCGTGCCTTGCACCAGTTGGTGAATACAAAACAATATCCAAGAGTCGATAGAAACATCATCCTGACGGCGTGAGCTTGTTGTGCCAGCAAATGCCATCTCGGTGGTCATATTTTAGGCCGCTCAAGCCCACCAGTGACCCTCTACCCCCCCGGCACCCGTGGAAATTCTCGACTCTCTCTCGCTTCTCACAAAATCTTGGGGTTGTCTCCATCCGCCCAATTCCCACGTCCACACCCGGCGCCTCCATCCGCGTGCGCATCACGGCCAGGACGGGGGATTTGCCCTTCCCTTCCCTTCCTTCTTCCCTTCCCCTAGGTAGGTACTGCACGCCTCGTTTCTCTTGTCTTTGTTTTGGGGGGCATTTCAACTTCCATCTCCACCATTCATTGCCACACCACCAATCTGCATTGTCACCCCCTCCTTTCTTTCTTTTTTTCCCGATTACTTGATTCTATTGATTTTCAGCTTGGTACTTACACTTGCCTTGTCTCACCTGCGCGACTGGGCCTGGGCTGTCACTCCGGGCTCCATCCATCACCACTGAGCTGCACCGCACCCACCTCATCACCATCAGCCTCCAGAAACAAACTCGACTCCACCCCTCTCTTGCTCGATTTCCCGCCCATTCGTGTGCCTCCCCCCTCGTCTTCTCACCATTGCCCGTATTCTCCGTTCCCCCGCTAGCTCTGGCATACCCATTGGCCCTGATTGCCCTTTCCTCACCCTCGTTTTCTTACCCTGTCCATTTTGCCCCATCTATTCCTCGACTGCCGCTGCTTGCATCGCCGCATCCCATCCCCAGCGCCACGCTCCATCCCCATCACCTCCACACCAGAACCATCTGCCCCCCCAGTCAGGGCACCCCGTCCCTTTGAACTCGCCTTAGACCTGAGCTCAACCCAGACCCGACAAACCTCGCGATCCTATTCTCGTCGCCCATCCCATCGACTTCCCCCGTGCGTGTTCTGCTGTTGCGCCTGGTTGCATCATCGCATCCTAGGTCGCGACCGAATCGAATCGGATCGACACCCCACAGAGCCTCGCGTGCGCATCGCGACCTCTCTTTCAGCTAGTTGATCGAGTGCGCATCCTCGCCTCGAAATCCCACCCCCTCAATCGTCGCGTCACTGCCCATCGTGCACATGGGTCCTCAACTCTGATACATCTTCGGCCGTCGAATATCACACGCTGCTTGTTATTCTTGGTCCTTGCTGGGTTGACTTTGTGTGTCTTTCCTTGATCGCTAGGTCTCCAGCATGGACAAGAACGGCTACAACTCAACGGTGCTGCAGCGGCCACATAGAGAAGACGGTGGCGATGAGGAGCGGGAATCTCGCTCGCATCACCACCACCATCACCACCATCATCATCACCATCACCGGCGCGATATGATGGGTGGTTCTGATGCTCCTCGTCCTGGCGGCGACTCGGTTGGTCCTCCAGCTGGTGCGACGGCGACAGCCTCATCGAATGCGAACGCGAATGCGCATCGGCACTCCACCTTCAGCCTGCGCTCGCCCAAGCAGTCCGAATTCCGTCCTCCTCCCTTCTCTCCCCCAAGTCACGGCCACGCACATTCTCACAACACCAGCACCTCGAGTGCTGGTGGCCATCCTCATCAATCCCCGCCTCGTCAGGCCTTGCATAATCCCTACATGTCTTCCTCGTCCTCGGGCGCACCGGGCGGCCCCGTCGCTCCCACTCTACCACCTCCAGTTGGTCTCAAGTCATCATCACCTGCTGCGAGCACGCCTGGTGGCCTTCAACACCATCCTTCTTCTCACCCGTCGCATCAGCAGCATCAACACCAAGGTCCTCCCCCGGTGTCGCCGCTGCACCCGCCGGCTGGATACTATTCTCCCTCGGCGCCCGACGTCCATCACGGCCGTGAAAGTAAACCCGCATCGCGAGGCTTCTATGACCCAACGACCGACACCACCAAAGAGCGTCGAGTTTCTGTTTCCGACGCGGCTACGCCTGCCGCCTCCTGGCACAACGCCAACGCCAACGCCAACGCGCCCCCGGCTGGCACTCCCAAGGTAAGGGGGGCAAATCCACTTCTTTTTTTGTCTTTGACTCTCGGTCGTCTCGCCCAGACTTGATTTGATTGAATGCACCGCACCTGTCCTGTCGGCCCTTGAATTTCTTTCCCCCAACATCATTCACTTTTTCATTATCGCCTCGTTTATTTCATCACCCATCTTCTCCAGGCCATCAATGCCTGCTTCCCTTCTGAACACCATCTTAGTAATTTTTCGCACCCTCCCGTAACATCCATCGCATCACGCTTAATTTCATCACCACCTCCCGTCCCCTTAACGCGGCAACACGCATTCTTTCTCTCACCCGCGGCAAACCATAACAACCACATCTTTGCTGACGTGGAGCTAACCTTTTTCTTTCCACCCCAACAGACCCGTGAACCGTACAACTATTCGCAATCTGGTGAACAGCACACTCCTTCGTATTACAACGGATCTTATAACACATCACCACGCGCATCTTCATTCAATCGCCCGCGCAGTCCGCTATCCCATTCGCACCCTCAACCTGGGTCTCTCAGCCCTCCGGGTCGACAGCCGCTTCTAGCTTCTCCGAGCTTGAGACATGGTGCAACGGCCAATATGAGCTCGACAACCAACGGGGCTCCTGCCCTTCCACCCTTCAAGTCGGACCTCGCGGCTCCATCACCACCAAAGCCTAATCCTCCATCAAACAGCGTACGCCATCTCGATCTCATTCTGATGCATCAATGCTAACTCGATACAAGACGCCGAGCCGAGCTGCTGACCCCATGTCCTTCTCCAACATTCTTTCTAGTGCCGAACCCGCACCAAAACCTCGGGAACGAACCCCTGTCGTTGAAGAGCGCGAGCGAGAACCTGACCGAGACCGACGCGACCGAGAGCTGAAGCGTGATTCGCGAGAGGCGAAGCCGTCAAAGCGCGAGCTTGAACCCGAGGATCACGACACCGAAGTAGAGAAAGACGTCGAGACCCCAGAGCCCGAACCCGTCAGGGGAAAACCAAGAGAACCTGCCAAAAAGAGAGGAGGCCGTAAGTCAACCAAGGGCCGCGCTTCCGACATCCGAGAAGCGGCAAGGGATGCAGTGACTCCTAAGAATGGGCGGCGGTTATCCATCAAGAAGGAATCACCGACTCCCCGTCTACCTGCTAAGCGACAAGCAAATGGTCAGCCCAAGCAGAAGACGTGGTCGAGCGAGATGGAGAAGAAGATTCAGAATGCCGAGTCTCAGATTGATAACAAGGCCGCGACTCTTGATCCTGATGAGTTCGACGAGCAGCAGTACAAGGAACGCGCCCAGAAGCGCCGACGTGTAATGGCCGAGCTGGATCTGGATCAGAGCCGACTTCGACGAGATGCTTATGCAACATCAGCAAGTAAGAAACTGGTGTTACATGCTGAGCTTGGCAAGCGGCGATACGACGATGTTTTCTACGATGAAGCTCTTCACGAAGTTCGCGAGCAAGAGGTCTACGCTGAGAAGGAGCGCAAGAAGGACATGCAACGCAAGCGACGTCGTGAAAAGTCCATGGCTGTCACCATGGAGCAGAAGGAGGCGGCTCTCGCGCGCGCCGAGGCAGCCGAAGATGAGGCAGAGCGCCAGAAGCATCTCCGTGATGCCGAGCGTGCCAGTAAGAAGGCACAGCAGACGAAGCTTATTCTACAACAAGGAATCAAGGGTCCGGCCCGGAACCTGGAGCTCAACCTGGAGGGTGGCACTATGTCCTCATTCCAGGCTTCCGACATGGAGTCTGGCGAAGCAGCAACGCCATCCGGAAAACGAAAAGGCAAGGGACGAGGTGGTCCCCGTCTTAAGAAGTCAAAAGAGCAGAAGCAGGCCGAGAAGGACTCTGCCGAAGCTGCTCAAGCAGCTTTGGATGCTGGCGAGGAACTGCCCACCAAGGAGGAAGCTCGCGTCCGCATCAAGATCAAGAAGTCCAAGAAGGAGGCTGCCTTGGATACCGAAAAGGACAAGGATGAGGCCGACAAGGACGAAGAGGAGCCTACCACCGAGAAGAAGACCAAGAAGGGCAAAGACAAAGATAAGGACAAGGACAAGGAAAAGGTCGACGACATCCCCGAGAACGAGAAACGTTTCATGTCCAAGGGCTACAACCAGATTTACGACCAGATCTGGCGAGACATGGCTAGGAAGGATGTCAACAAGACCTTCAAACTGGCAGTTGACTCTTATGCCACAAAGGCCTCTAACCTCAAGAAGACGGCGATTCTGGCATCCAAAGAAGCTAAGCGCTGGCAGCTACGAACCAACAAGGGTACCAAAGATCTTCAGGCCCGTGCCAAGCGAGTCATGCGTGACATGATGGGCTTCTGGAAACGCAACGAGCGTGAGGAGCGAGACCTTCGCAAGGCTGCCGAGAAGCAAGAGATTGAGAATGCCCGCAAGGAAGAAGCTGATCGTGAAGCCGCTCGTCAGAAGAGGAAACTCAACTTCCTTATCTCCCAGACTGAGCTCTACTCTCACTTTATCGGCAAGAAGATCAAGACTGATGAGGTGGAGCGCAGTACCGACAACCCTGATGTGGCTAGGGATGCACATCAAATCGATGAGCAGAAACTCGACGTTGAAGAGCCAACCACTGTCGCTGGCAAGGTCACAGACTTTGCCAATCTTGACTTTGAGGAGGGTAGTGACGAGGCTCTTCGTGCTGCTGCCATGGCCAACGCTCAGAATGCCATTGCAGAGGCCCAGAAGAAGGCTCGTGACTTCAACAACCAGGGTCTCGATATGGACGAGGAGGGCGAGATGAACTTCCAGAACCCCACAGGTCTGGGAGATGTCGAAATTGAGCAGCCCAAACTCATCAACGCTCAGCTCAAGGAGTACCAGCTCAAGGGTCTTAACTGGCTCGTCAACTTGTACGAGCAGGGCATCAACGGTATCTTGGCAGACGAAATGGGTCTTGGAAAGACTGTCCAGTCTATTTCCGTCATGGCATATCTTGCTGAGAAGCACGACATTTGGGGTCCTTTCCTGGTTGTCGCCCCTGCTTCGACCCTTCACAACTGGCAACAGGAAATTGCCAAGTTCGTTCCCGAGTTCAAGATTCTGCCATACTGGGGTGGCGCCGGCGACCGAAAGGTTCTCCGAAAGTTTTGGGACCGCAAGCACACTACGTACCGAAAGGACGCCCCTTTCCACGTTTGTGTTACTTCGTACCAACTTGTCGTCTCAGATGTGGCCTATTTCCAAAAGATGAGATGGCAATACATGATTCTGGATGAAGCTCAGGCCATCAAGAGCTCACAGAGTTCTCGTTGGAAGTGCCTTCTCGGTTTCCATTGCCGAAACCGACTGTTGCTCACGGGTACTCCTATCCAGAACAACATGCAGGAACTTTGGGCCCTGCTCCATTTCATCATGCCGTCACTGTTTGACTCTCACGACGAGTTCAGTGAATGGTTCTCCAAGGATATTGAGTCGCACGCACAGAGTAATACCAAGCTCAACGAGGATCAGCTCAAGCGTCTTCACATGATCTTGAAGCCCTTCATGCTTCGACGTGTGAAGAAGCATGTGCAGAAAGAGCTTGGTGACAAGATTGAACTCGATGTGTTCTGCAATCTCACTTATCGACAACGAGCCTACTATAGTAATCTGCGGAACCAGATTAACATTATGGATCTCGTCGAGAAGGCTACCATGGGAGATGACCAAGACTCTGGCACTCTGATGAACTTGGTGATGCAGTTCCGAAAGGTCTGTAACCATCCTGATCTGTTTGAGCGTGCTGAAGTCCGTTCACCTTTCGCCTGCGCTTACTTTGCCGAGACGGCGTCATTTGTCCGCGAGGGCTCTGAAGTCGCTGTGGGATACTCGAGTCGCAACCTGATCGAATACGAACTTCCCCGTCTTATCTGGCGACAAGGTGGCCGTCTGCATAAGGCTGGCCCAGACAACCAGACAGCTGGATGGCGAAGCCAGGCACTCAACCACATGATGAATATCTGGAGTCCAGAGAACGTCCGGGAGAGTAGCAGTGGATCCAAGGCATTCTCATGGCTTCGGTTTGCCGATGTATCAGCCAAAGAAGTCTATGAGGCTACACACTCAAGCTTGATCACCCGAGCTGCCAAGGAGCTTCAGAAGCGTGACCGACTTGGCTACTTCAATGTTGCATACACCGAGTCTGAAGACAAGAATTACACTCCGGCTCATGCTCTCTTCCAGATTCGGGCTCGTCAGAACCGGAAGCCCCTCGCGGAAATCACTACTGAGGGTGTCTTGACCCAGCTGATGAATGTTGCCCGCGCAGACTACGACGAGTCTGGTCTCGGACGACTGGAACCAGCTGGTAAACCTCGCGCCTCAGCTCCCCCGATCCAAGTTTCTTGTCGTAGCTCGGGTTCCGAGATTGAGCGAGCCAACAACTTGTTCAATGCCGACATTCGCAAGATCCTCTTCGGACCAACAGTCTTTGAGCAAAGGGCGCTGGTGGAGAAGAAGGTTCCTCTGGAGCTGTACCCTTCGCGCGAAATGCTTCCCAAGCCGGATCATGAAAAGAAGCGCTTTACCAACATCTCGGTCCCGTCCATGCAACGATTTGTTACCGACAGTGGCAAGCTTGCCAAGCTCGACGAGCTGCTCTTCAAACTCAAGGCCGAGAATCATCGTGTGCTGCTGTACTTCCAGATGACGCGCATGATCGACATGATGGAAGAGTACCTGACATACCGCAACTACAAGTACTGCCGACTGGATGGTTCGACCAAGCTCGAGGATCGACGAGATACTGTGCACGATTTCCAGACCCGTCCCGAGATCTTCATTTTCCTCCTGTCCACTCGTGCTGGTGGTCTCGGTATCAATCTCACGTCCGCCGATACTGTCATTTTCTACGACTCGGATTGGAACCCGACTATCGACTCACAAGCCATGGACCGAGCCCATCGACTGGGTCAGACCAGGCAGGTTACCGTGTACCGTCTCATCACCCGCGGTACCATCGAGGAGCGTATCCGAAAGCGTGCTCTGCAGAAGGAAGAAGTCCAGCGTGTCGTCATCCAAGGTGGCGGTGCCAGCGTTGACTTTTCTGGTCGTCGTGCTCCTGAGAACCGCAACCGCGACATTGCCATGTGGCTGGCGGATGACGAGCAGGCAGAGATGATTGAACGCCGCGAAAAGGAACTCCTTGAGTCGGGCGAGTTGGAGAAGCAACAGAAGAAGAAGGGAGGCAAGCGACGCAAGGCAGAGAACTCTGCTAGCTTGGACGAGATGTATCATGAAGGTGAGCAGGTTCTTTTCCCACAAGACGATACAAGCTAACAAGTTCTAGGTGAGGGTCACTTTGATGACGGTTCCAAGGGGCTTTCTGGAACGGCAACACCAAACACACCCGCCCCTGAGATCGAAACCAAGGGCAAGAAGGGCAGGGCGAAGGGATCTAAGCGAGCCAAGACAGCCAAGCAAAGGTTGGCTATCGCCGATGGCATGGTTTAGAGGAAGGATATGGATTGCACAATGTCGAGTTGAGATGGGTGTTTGATAACGGATACTTGGAGCCCAGGGTGGCTCATGGTAGGAGATGAAGGGAGTTATTGTACTAGCTTTTGTTGTTGATATTTGATCATGGTGAAGGTTTTTGATGAAGGAAGGGGTTAGAGGGGGAAAACAAAAGCCAAAAGAAGGACGACAAAGCCACTCAAGGAGGTGACTGTCACCGAGGTGGACACTGTACTATTATTACGTAGGTATAGACGGATGGAAACAGTGCGTACTTGTTCACTCGGACTGCAATCTTGATATCTGATTGTATCTGAGGGTGTGGGATGTTGGCTGTTGTGGGCTGCTGTGGTTGTCTTGGAGGGCTCACTCTGCCACAGGCTTGTGAGCTCCAATCTTCTCCCCGACATCCATCAACAGCCATATCCGGTATGGTGTAGTGGCTAACATTTCGCGCTCTCATAACCTGAGGGATAAGTACCGCGGAGCCCAGGGTTCGATTCCCTGTACCGGAGTTTCTTTTTGCCCCTGGCTGCCATTGCGATCGTAATTCATGCCCCGTGAATGGGTACTGTGGAAGTCAGCAGTTGCGTCTCCTTTTTTCTACGCACAGGTAGCTATAATAAGCGAGACTTTATTTAATTGAAAGCTTTATTTAAAGAAGACCCAGGTCCGCCCCAGAAAAGACAGATAAGGACACCCTTGATGAAGTTAACCAGAACGGCAAAAAGAAGGCATGAACTGCAAAAGAATAAGTTCTCCGGTACAGGGAATCGAACCCTGGGCTCCGCGGATCAAATGATCTCTCAGGTTATGAGAGCGCGAAATGTTAGCCACTACACCATACCGGATGTGATGTGATTGGTTGAGTGCTGGGGTTGCTGGCCACTATTACCGGGCGGAAGACCATCTGGTGTTTGCGACGCAGTTCAACATGATGGTTTACTGCTCCATGTTTATATCTCCTCAAAGATTATATGGATGTGTTGAAAGCGATCCTAATGCTCGCTTTGGGCTTAGCTACATAGGTCGAGTTTGGGTGTCTTTGGTCCTTCTGATGTCTCATGGTTGCATTCTTCACTCACATGGAGGAACATTGACATAATGTGCAGCTTGTTGGGATCTCTTGTCTGGTTTAAAAATGCCTGTAGAGATTGCTTTTCTACTTGGTCGGTGTCTAATATGTTGTGTTTCTTGGGTTCTTCAATTGGAGCCGTGCTGTTGTAGCATGGCTGCTGGTTAATAAGCCATGTCGATAAGTTGAACTCGCATGTGAGACAAGCAGCTTCAAACTTGGAACCTTCAACTATCAGCAACAACTCGACATTTCCCACCTGACAACGAACCCTGAACATGGAAACACCTCAAGACGCATCATCAGCCTTTTACGGCACCGTCATCCACTCAACATCCCCCACCACAATAACAATCCACCAAAACACCCTCCTAACCATCTCCTCAAACCGCATCATCTCCCTCCACCCAGACACCACCCCCGATAAGCTCACCACCCTCAAAATCCCCATCAAAAAGCTCTCACCTCATCAATTCCTCATCCCCGGCTTCGTCGACACGCACAATCATGCCCCGCAGTGGATGCAGCGCGGTCTTGGACAGGGCATGCATATCCTTGATTGGCTTGAGGGCGTGACGTTTCCTAACGAGGCGCGCTTTCGGGATGTTGAGTATGCGAGGCGTGTTTATGGGAGTTTGGTTGATGGGATGCTTAGGCAGGGTGTTACTACTGCTAGTTATTATGGTTCGCTTCATGGGGATGCTACGTGTGTCCTTGCTGATACTTGTCTTGCGAAGGGTCAGAGGGCTTTCGTGGGGAAGTGTAACATGAACAGGAACTCGCCTGATTTCTACCGCGATGCCAGCACTGAAGAGTCTCTGGCCGAGACGAAACGGTGTATTCAGCATGTCCGGTCTATCGATCCTGACGGTCATCTTGTCAGATACGTCATCACACCTCGCTTCGCTATATCGTGTGAGCCAGATCTCCTGGAGGGTCTTGGAGATATCGCAACGAAGAATACGGATCTACCTATACAGACGCATTTCAACGAGGCGCAGCAGGAGATTGATGCTACGCTCTCTCTCTTCCCGCAGTTTGACAATGAGGTTGATTTGTATGCGCACTACAACCTGCTGAACCAGCGGTCCGTCCTTGCGCACTGCACCATCATGACAACCCAAGAGACGGACAAGTTGGAGGCTCACGGTTGTGGTGTGGCACATTGTCCGACAGCGAACATGACTGTTGGAGGAGGGTTTATGGCTGCTCCTGTACGGGACTTTATGAGGCGAGGTATCAAGGTTGGGTTGGGCACTGACTCTGGTGGTGGCTTCTCATCGTCGATTCTCGACTCTATGCGTCACGCGCTGATTGCATCGTTCTCAAAAGAGGCAGAGACGAAAGGTGCCGATAAAGGGTTGAGCCTGGACGAGGTATTCTATCTTGCCACTATGGGAGGAGCAAGGGTTATGGGAGTTGGTGATGAGATTGGGAGTTTTGAAGTTGGGAAGCAGTTTGATGCTATCATCGTGGACATGGATTCCTCAACGCGAGGTGTAAATGCACCTGTTGAAGAGGAAGATTCGACAAGGAGGGTGTTTGACAAGTTTCTCATGACGGGGGATGATAGAAACATTATCGAGGTGTATGTAAGAGGTCAAAAGGTGTATTCCATCGAGTAAAACTACTCGAAATTATTATTATCCTACTCAACACATCTATTACACTGCCTCATCTCCAACAGGCGCCCGTCGCTTCCTCCTAGCAGCATCCAGACTCTCTATCTGCTGGCCACTACTCGTCTGCCGAGGAGTTTCATCGCCATCATCTGGGGTATCAGGTAACCTAACCTTCTTTCCTCCCCAGCCGGCAACCATGCTCAATGTCTGAGCTGCGTAATCAAGATCCCCATCTAACCCGTATCTAAACGCCTCCTTCTCTTGAAGCGGAAGATGATTAAATCGCCAATCCCAAACGGCGGCGTACGTAGAGCGATACGAGGCAAACGCCATTATCGAGCCTATAACTCCACCTCCCACGATATCATACCAATTATGCGCGGCGTCTATCGTCAATGATCCAGCGATGAGCACTGCTGCGAGTACTGGCACAAACGTGAGGCATAGCTTCCAAAACGCGGGCTTGTGATCTGCCCAGACTTTGAGTTTTGCGTTTAGCCAGAGAAAAAGAAAGCCGAATCCTGCAAAGGCGGCTGTTGTGTGACCGCTTGGAAACGAGGTTATGGCGTTTTGTATCTTGGACTTGTCGGGCTGTGTGCATATCTCTGTCGTGTACATGACCTTGTGAAAGCCTACGCCGTTGAGACCAGATGCGTTTCTCTCGGCTGCGAGGGAGATATCGGGCATACAGACGTCTAGAAAGTACGGTCTGAATCCTCCGACGAGTTTCTTGAGGGTTACTTGGAAGAGAGATGCTAATACGACGGACCAGGTTGTTCCCATTATGGCGTTGCTGGCATCCCATACTGATCTGATTTGTATCTGTGCGAGGAGGTACACGCTAAACGGTCCGGCTATGGAGATAACGCCTGAGAGCCAGGAGGGGATTATCCAGCCTCGATCGGGGTACGCCCATTCTGGGTAGATTATGTCGCCGGATGTTGAGTCGAAGGTTATGGGAAAGGTTCGAGTTATGAATACTGGGGCGTGGTATAGCTATAGAGTCCAGTTAGTGAGAGAAGAGATGGAGAAGAGGGAAGAACGTACAAGGGTTGATAGACTGCCGACGATGCTCATGCAAATAATGTCAAACCCGTTGGCCAAAACCCATTGTCGCATTAACAGTTGGATCCTGTCGCACTTGGATTCTGAAGAAGGCGGCATGCTGGGCTAAAGAGATCCAGCAGCAGCCAGTCGATTATTTCCTGTATGAAGAAAAAGAAGAAAAGAAGAAGAAGAAATGATCAACAGGAACAAGAAACAAAGTGGTGTTGCTTGATCACGAGGAACGGAATGCATTGATTTGACTTAGGTACTGTAGGCTGCCGCGTGCTCCCTTTGTCTGACGTCATGGTGCACCGAATCCGATCGCGGCGTAAACGTCGATGCAGAGATTGGTTGGACGACATCTTGATTGATCTTGCCCGTTTTATTACCTGTTACAAAGGAAAGAGTGTCACTGCATCACATTCACTTGGTAGAGATAGATATCAAAGAATGTATCCAAATGCTCTATTCTAAAGACCAGGGTATAGCGTAGAATCTATGTCGCCATGGTATCAATCATATAAAACGCCGTTCCATGCAAAATATAATCATCAAAATGCCCACATATATCCAATCCAATATCTACATGCATCATTACTTCTTCAGAGTTCCAGGACCCTGGACACCACGAGCACGGCTTCGCACACGGGCATCATACTTGAGTGTCTTGTTACCAATGGTACCATCGCTGTTAACGGTCGATCCATAGACACAAGGCGCACCGTTCCATCCAACAGCCGAAACATGCCTCCACGACTCGGAGGGATCAACCAACATGCGCTGAGTGTAAAACAGTCGGCAGTTAGCAGCCTCGTACCGGAAATGCACGGGGTATCCATCAACGTCGTCGTCAGTGTAGCCGCTCAGCGAGTTGACCTTGCCAGCATCAGCGCCGTTTGTGAGAGGCAGCAGAGGAGGATCGTCAAGGCTAGGGAATGCATCCTCGTGATCTTGAAGAATCTTGAGAGCCTTCTTGTCATTCTTGACGCTTGTGAGGAAGGATGCAGTCGCAGTGACAAAGTCGGAGTGGAATGAGAGTAGAGTTCCCTTTACACCACCCATAGCTTGCATGGCGAGGTGGAGAGGTCGTCCACCGAGGGCTACTGTTCGGATGCCGTAGTTGCGGGTTAACCAACCTGTCAGGACGGTACAGGCGGAAGCACAAGTTCCGTCGGTGACGATGACAATGTTCTCGGGCTTCCAGGGAGGCTCAACCTTGGTGGTCTTTTTATTACCAGAGTCTTCTTCGTCGTCTTCGAAGCGGCCAAGATTACGCTGGAACGCTGCAGTCATGTTCTGACCACCCTTGATAGTGTAAGGACCAAACCACTTCTTACCCTCCTCGATGGGTTCGCCTTTTGGGTCGATGGGCCACTCGTTCGACTTGAGGACGAGGACATCGAGGAGTGTCTCGTAGTCGGCTTCAGTAGCGACAGCAAGGGACTCTGTAGCGCGGTATCGGTCAAAAGTGGTGAACTCGCCATCAGGGAACAGAACTCGGTAGATGGATTGTGCCAGGGCGAGAGATCCGCCTCCGTTGGCCGAGACGTCAATGATGAGCTTGTCACGACCAGCCTTCTTGCACTTTTTGATGAACTCGCCAAGAACCTCCTCAGCCTCGGCAACGTATTCGACAAAGTCGAACTCGCCGAGAGTGGCAAACTCGAAGCCGATGGGGAGGAAGCTCAGGATGGTAAGAACAGCAGTCTTTTCGTATCCTTCGCCCTCAAGAAAGTAACCGGCTAGAGAATTCTTGGAGTGCTTTACCACAGGCTTGGGGTATCCTGGAAGATTTGCGCTCTCCTTTGCGGTGGTGGTGTTGTTGTTGTCTGCGCGACGCTCGTTGCTTGATGACTTTTCGCTGGTCGTGTTGTGAGGGATCTCAAAGTACTCGTGGAAATCCTCTCCGGACTCGATTCCTGAAAAGTCGACGGTTTTGAGGATGGCAATCTCGTTTACAACCTCTAGCTCGGTGCCGTTGTAGAACTTGATGGTGTACTTGTCCGGAATCTCAAACTGGGTGATGAGCGCGGCTCCAGACATGCTGTTGACTGAACGGGGAATGTTCGAGAAGAGGTTATTGAACTGAGCATCCGGGTCGTTAAAGTTGTTGGTGTTTCGCGTGGCATCCTCCTCTAACCACTTCTCGATGGCGGTGCCGTCGATGCTCTTGATTGCTGAGGGATAGTAGTCGAGATGACCTTCGTTACCGCGGACGACATCAAGGGTGTGGAATATCTGAGGGAGGCTTAGACCATCTGAAGAGATGGACTTGAAGTCGAGACCTCGTCGGACATAGTAGAAGGTGTTGAGAAGAGCTGGGGGGTAGTCAAAGTGGAGATCGTTGGCGGCAGCAAACTAAACATTGGTGAGCAAATGTTTCAGTAGTTTTTGTAGATATATATGTCTTACAAGGCTCCGCAGATCAGTCATAACCTCATACTGCCCCTTGTACTTGTTCTTGTTCAAGTTATCACGGATAGTATCCAACCCACCGAGAACATTAACACCAGGAAAGAGGTAACCCTCAGGAGGATCAGTAAGGACCTCGAGAGTGCTCTGAAACTCGATCAAAGGCTCAAGGTAATCCAGAAGGGCAAGATCACGCTCCTTGTCTAGAGGAACAGACTTGAGACAAGCAATTCCCGTAGAAATAGGAACTTGGAGAAAAGCAGCCTTTCCCTTTGGCGTTTTTGACTCTTCGTACACCTGGCTGATTATCTTGCAGGGTTCGGCGTCGCTGTTGGTGTAGTCCCTTGCTGAGATGAATGATGGCTCGTTTCGACCTTCGTGCATTACCTCTCGGGGTTCGAGAGCGGCGGCTAGGCCCGCGAGGGCTAGGACACCGAGGGCAATCATGACGAACAAAGAAAAAACAGATTTCGTAATGGTTGAAAGTTGAAGTGATGAGGCTAGATACAGATCTCTCTCCGGGCGCTAACCAACCCTTATATGCCAGATCCATCCTCCACGAGTCAACACCATGGATCCTTCTTCTTCCCAAGCGTTTCAAGCAAAGCCTAGCCGCCCTCCCACCCCCCCCGGTCTCATGGGGTTGGGTGTTCTGCCCTGTGGACAGGGACCGAGTGGCCATCTGCTTAGCGGAGGGGCCGGACTGTGGGACTTGGAGCCTGGCTAAGGACCATGGTTGGCTACAAGTTGGTCATTGGCCCCAGGAACAAACTGGGCTTGTTTTTAGACGCGGGCTGTGTTTGGGGGAGATCTCCGCTCAGCTTCGGTTCGTCCAGACTAGCGGGTATCCATTTTGCTGATTTTTACAGGGGGTGGAATTCGAGAGTAAGCACCAAGAGCTTTTTGTTCAATGCGGTGAAGTTGCCAAGTTCCTTGAATCGAAAGGTCTTTTTTTTACTGGGTTAATTAGCAGTGAATGACTTGGTTGAGTTGTTAATTTGCTCTCGGTTAGGTTGTAAGAATCTGTCGAGTCTTACAGGGCACTCCACAAAGAAAGAAAAGAAAAACATGGCGTCCCATTCCAAGACTTGAAACCTTTTTCCCCTCAGCCTTTTTGGCCCCCCTCCCCTGTAGATCTGCCTAACGGCTATTTTTACAACTTCAACGAGGCTGCCTTTATGAAGAAGTCCATGTCAGCTAAACCACGAGGCGTGCTTAGTCTCGAAAGTAGCGCAAGCGTGAAGCCATCGTGACCCGCGCCACTCTCTCAGGTAAGAGGGGGACTTTGGTTGTCTTGAATAGGATGTTTAAACGAAGTCGTGGAGAAGAAATCCTTCCGTTGTAACGCTGACAATGCACTGTTTTGTTGTTTTAAAGATTCCGCAACCGATATTTCCGAAACGGACATAAGAATCGGTGACGGGCCTTTCCTGCTTCCACGTTTTTTTTTTTCTTAGTGGAATCAAAAGCTGAAGTAGATGGCGTTGAGGCGGGTGATTAATGATCAAGCCCCCGGTCATGGCGCAGCCAGCGCAGAGACCAGTTCTTTCTTGCTTACAATTGGGGGCAGGGGTTTTGCTGACGGTCAGGAACTCCCATGCTACGCTGTCATCTGGGAGAATCTTGTTTCCGCCTCTGGCTGGTGTCGCCCAGGATGTTGTGAAGGTGGCTGGGGAGCATTGATTTGTGATTGTTGTGCGGAAGGGATCGGGTGGCGGAGAGGGATGTCTGTATTATGTAACCCTATGAGGCCTGTAGGTAGTTGTTATGATGCTGCTCATGATGGATAGTTTCCTATTCTAGCACTTCTATATGGTAATATCCTCTGATACATGGAGAATTTTGAGAAGACTTTGTATTATACACCCGTGTCTTTATGCTCTTTCTTCATCGCCTTTATAATCATCCATGATGAACCCCTCCTCAGAAATTGAGTATCTAATCTTACTGGAGTGATCTAGTCAGGCACTGGGAGGTCATGAATGGACCTAGTTGGCTCCCTGAGTGACGACCTGAGTAGTAACATATCACGTCTGCTGGAACTTCATGATGATTGAGGCTATGCTCATAGTTTACTACCCTGCGGTGTTGTCCGCCGTCAACCTACCTCCGGGACCGCGATAATGAAGCGATGGCTGGTCATTAGGGGATGATGACGGAAGGTAAAGAAAATAAAAATAGCGACAAGATAAGATAGATTGGCTTCTACTATTTGTAGACGAATCTACTAGGAGCATGTGTCCAATCGGTTTGACGTAGTCTTCCTCCACAAGGAAGGTCTTCTCAGACAGGCTAAAGTCCGCAGCTCTCGGGTCTTGTACCCGTTCCGCAACTGCAAGGTTCCGTGGAGTTTCGTCAAGGTATTCTGAGTGGCCAAGCTTTCATCTTATGGGTCTGAGATGTCGGCCTGGTGCTGGCATACGTGAGTGGACATCACCTCTGACACTGGGGCCGAACACTGGGAGACTGACCCTTGGTATTCCGATGCCTGAGTTGGATGTTGCCTATAAACATATACTCAAAGTTCAAGATATCATCAAGACTTGGGAGATTATGGTGGAGGAACCAACAACTTGGGAACGTGCGGAGATCCTGGAGTCTTTCGGACAACGGGAGACTGGACTGGATACAGACACAGGGATTTCTTAATCCTTTGGACAGAAAGATGGATCTTTCTACGGCATCACGCCATGAGGAATCTTTGCTCGATCGACTGATGTCCCTGTACGCTGGTCGTGGGGGAAGCAGTGGGCTACCTCCCTCTGGTCAACAACTCAGAGTTTGCCACTGCTTGGCTTTGACAAGATTCCCAAAGCCCATTTACCAAAGTCCCTTTGTTTACATTTGGAAACATCTAGGTTGAGCTGCACTCCAGGTAGAGTTCCATTAACGATGTCTTATCCTTGGCCTGTGTAACTTCTCATTCTGGACACAGTCGCCCTCGCCAAGTCATCACAGTGTAGGTAGCCATCAATCACACGACGCTGCCAAACACTCAAGTGCTCCCCGTCTGACCCTTTCTCCTTCCATAAGTCCAACAGTCCCGGAATCGTCTAGGACAATTCAGTTCATGTCCTCCCACACGTCCACAGCGCGGACATTTGCTGCCCTGCATTTGCCCCTGTGACTCCTACACAAACTCTTGTCAATGCCATCTTCCACTTGAGAAATGCGAGTTCCAGTCACCTTTTTATCACCCTTCTTTGTCTGTTCATTCATTTTCCCTGCTTCTGCTCCTGTTTCTGGCTGTTTGTCGGTGTGTTTGGGAGCGCTGATGGACAAGTGCCGTGTGTAGGGTGTGAGGTTGCGGAACCGGTGCAGTGTAACTGGTGAGTGTCTCGATCTGATACTGAGATGGAGATGCATTCGATTGTTGATGATTGAAGGCGGTAATAAATTTAATATGAGAAGTAAGAGGTAAGGTTGAACTGAAAAAGTCAGTTGTGAATAAACGCAGTTCGCACGTGTTTGTTCACCTGTAACACTTGTACGTGCAGATACTAGGCAGCATCCAACCGTTAGATAGAGTGGTCTTAAAAGTTTACTGCGAATAGGGTTGACTCAATACATTCTCTCCAGACGGTCCACTGCTCGATGGCGTCCTCACAACTTCCAGTTGTGAGATGGTGATGGTTATGACTCCCTGCTTCTCATCTCCATCGGTACGTTTCTCCCCGTTGAGCTTCTCTTCCTTGTCTCCACAACTCATCAAGCCTTAATATGTCATAGACATCATGTATTTGTCCAGGATCTCGCCTCGAAGCACCCGATCGTCTTCTAAACCGACTCACTTCAAAGCGTTTCAAGTTACCAAGCCGTTTAAAAGGGACGGCATCTGCTCTCTCAAAGTCCCTCGCCTTGTGACCCTCGAAGTCGATTCCCATGCAATCGTTCTCCAGCCGATAGCCGACGGACCGAATCGATATCCCCTCGTGGTATTAGGCCGCAAAGATGCCACAAGGCCCTGGGCGTTGGTTAGCCATCTGCTTGAGGGGGGGGGGGGGGTAGTTCCGGGTCCCCCTTGATCACATCAAGGTCGGGAACTTTGTCACGGAAAATGTCAAGACGGATCAGTGACAACTCTTCGAGCTCACACCCAAAGACAGGAAGTTGAACCCTCAAGACGAGATACCAAGCCCGGAATATGAAGAACACACGTGAGCCCGAGCCACACGTCCGGTCAAGCCAGGCATGAGATATGTTAAGGAGGTAAGGGAGATAAGCAGCTTTGCCTAATCTTGAGGAACCCTCTATGTACCATAAAGGTCTTTATCACAGCATGAGAATAAACCAGCTGTTCTATTGACCCATTTATTGATCTCAAGTCTTAATTAGGTAGCATGCACTCTAATCCTGAAAAAATTCTGATGCGATTATCTGATGCGATTGCTCATTCTAATGGATATCCAACCCAATCTGAGATCCAGCCCGAAACTCCTATCCCAGCTAACAAAGGAAACACTATACTATGCAGACATAACTAAAAGACTTAGTAACCACTCTTGGCTAGCTTTTCCTTCTCACTCATGGCGGTCTCCTCTTCCTCCTTGACTTCCGGCTTCACGTCAGTATAGCTGGGGAGCTCCTCCTTGGGCTCTTCGGTCTGCTCTCGGGTCTGCTGAGCGGGCTGCTCGGGCTCATCGGTGTATCTCTCCTGCTTGTCGGATAGGATGGCATCACCAGGTGGAGGAACGCTTCCAACCTCCTGGACAATAGTTCGGTCGAAGTCGGGTCGACCCTCGATGGCTCGAAGCACCTCAAACAGAGGCTTGGCACTCATAGGCCAGGCGACATCCTCGGTCAAGATCTTGCGGGCGGTGATACCGCGCTCGTTGTAGAAGGCAGAATTGGCATCTCCTCGGCTGACGATGATGGTACCATCAATCTGAACGCCTGCCCACAGTCCACGGCTCTTCATGTAGCTCCACACTGGTCGTGCAGTCTTGGTGACGGTAGCCTCGACACTTCCACCAGTACCGAGAGGTCCGACGGCGATGGAACCCTCAGCACCAAGGGACAAACGGGGCTTTGTGAAGGCGGCAACCTGCTCGGGAGTGTTGAGGACGCAGACGCAATCGTAGACATCGAGGCCAAAGACGAAGCCGGCACCAAGGGTGCTCACGATAAAGGACGAGGGAGGAGACCAAGTACCGTCGGGTCGGCGGGCGACGACAACACCAGAACCGCCGGCGAGGGAACCGTGGCAGGCACCGGCACGGAGGACGTTGAAGATGGCGAGACCGGCGGCGCGGTGGAGGACGTGATGGGGGATCTTGACCATGGACTTGCGGGTGAGGCCAGTGGGATGCATAGGACCACTGGTTTTGGGAGGGGCGGAAGAACTGAGGTCTATAGACATGTCAGTATAGTTGGCGGTTATTGTTACTGGGCACTCACTGGTGAAGCTGTAGAGGATGCGAGCAGCCTTGTTACACTCCTTATCCATAGTGGTAGGCCACCATCCCTCAGCACCGATCAAGTTGGCAGCCTTGTTAAGTGGCCAGCCAGCCTTGGAACTGATTCTGTGAAAGTGATGGCCCTTGACTTGCTTGCTGGAGGCATCTTGAGGTTGTTGCTCCGACGGGGTAGGCTGTTGGTAGTCGGGCTCGACCGTGTAAGTGGGAGGGTCCTGGCCAGCCTGCTTGAGAGGGTCGACGGGTTCGTTGGTGGAGTAGACGACAGTCATTTTGCTTGATGAGATGGTGTTGCAATAGAGTATTATAAAGTAGAAGTAAGGATTGAAGGTTATTGTGTATATTGTTTGATCTGATCATCCCAAATCGACGGGTTTCAAGCCAGCCTTATATCCCACCCTCGCCTCCTCCAAACCTCGCATTCGGACCCCCCCTACGCAATTTGCATACTAATCACAATAGACTATCTAGTGGGCGCAAGGCACCAGCGGATCAACATTGGCAGCCGCTGACCGCAGTCGGAGTACCGAGATGGCTGCGCGTTGCGTGGGAGCGTCGTGGACGAGCGTGGCGCAGCAAGGATTTCTAGACAGCGAGCTATGCGAGAGGGCGATTTTTGGTTGCGCGAGGGTTGGGAGGCGAGGGCGAGGGGCGATAGAGCGGGATTATGGTGGTACCTGCTAGAGAGTGATGGAAGGGTGGCGTGTTAAGTCACTCGGTAACAAGGGTGATTCGTCTCGTTTCTCTCGCTCATTCGTTCTAGGGATTACATCCTCCTCTTGAGTCCAATTAGATCTCTGGACTTCAACAACCGGAAACAGTCGGTGTGGCTCAGTTGGTTAGAGCGTTGGTCTCATAGCATGACTTGGCCAAAGGTCAGGGACATCCAAAGGTCGAGAGTTCGAGCCTCTCCACCGACAGTTCTTTTTTTGCTCTTCGCAGCTATCATTGCTCCCAGATGTATCTTTCTATGCCTACACACCTATCTATGTTGCCATGATCTATCGTGGTCTATTTTTGTCTCGCGCCGCTTCCAGATGCCTTTCCTAGATATCTCCTCTTACGTAGGTACCCACTGTTGCGAGACACGGGCTCTGACTTCCATAGCATTTGTCGTACTCCCCAATTGACTTGCTACGGATCAAGCTACGCAAATACCAGCTGCCTTTGGCCTATCAATAATTACAAGCATGGAAATAAGCTTAATTAGTATCTAAAAACAACTGGACCTTTCATGTCTCGCAGCCTCCCCAGTCATGTTCTCAGGGAGTAAGACAAGATGGGTTGGGTAGCTAAAGCTGTGCAGATTCTCATTAATACTAAGACACAGACACAACTGCCTGATAGCCACACTGGGAGGAGCGAACTAACCGTGAAATGCCCATAGCCTAACCGTCATCGGAGGTCAGAGCTCCTACCTCTGTAATTGGTGACCGAATTACGGGGAGTTGTTGTCCTCGTGACCACGTCGTTGTACAGGTGCGGGGGATGGCATATCAGGACACCCGGAGGGGGGTTGAACAACCAAGACCTTGCACAAGTTTGCTTCCGAGTCCCTCTTCAACCATTCCAAAGGTCTCTCCCGTTAAATGGCCCATCCTCGAAGGGTAGGGGCTTCCATACGAGCCCCTCAACAGGCCCGTCGTGGTTCCCGAGAACCTCTGGACCTCCGCGAGTTGGCTGAAGCCTGCCGACGCCTGGAAGCCCTGAAAAGGGCTGCGGCATCACCAACTTCCCCCCTCAGCACCCCCCTCCACCAGCAAGCGAAGACTCTACAAGATGCTGTGTGCTGCCACCTAAACTTTACCCAAGAGCGTGCGAGTGGTATTCCAGGAGCTCGTTGCTGCTGCTCGACGAGGCTGCGCTATACAGCCGACCTGCTGGCCGACCTCGAAGCCCATCTGTCTGCGGTCCAACAACACTTCTTGAGGTTTCTCATCTTGGAAGAGTTCCACACTCGCAACCCGGAAACTGGCCGAGTGGGCGGCTTGAATGCCCTGTTTGCGTCCAGGTTCATCCTGCAAGAGAACTTTGACACTGGCTCGATGTCTGCTTCCATGGGGCCCGGTGGCGGGTTCCGACACATGATGGATGTCATAAATCCTAGCCCATCCCAAACTAGGGCTGTCCGTCATTTTATCAAACGCCAGTGGGTAACTGCAGTCATATGAGGTGCCCAGAAAACTAACGGTGTTAAATATATAGTATCCAGACGCCCTTCTTCGATGCGAATACCCGACTCCATCCACGATATGTCCAGACGTACAAGAAAATGGAGGACACCCGCTACGATCAGAGCTCCGCCTCTACCATATCAACTGGAAGCTTTGCCTCTGTTCGCATGGTCAAGCACACGGGAACTCAAGAGGAATTGGCGCTAAAGACTTTCGATAGAAAGAGCGACAGAGCCCAGATCCGCTATGAGATTGGCATTCTTCAAGTGTGCGACCACCCAAACATTTTGAAGCTTGTCGAGGCCATTCTCGTGTCGACCGAGGACGGAAAAGACACGATGAGTATTGTGATGAGGCCTTGGGCTCCATTTACGCTTCGTGAGTTCCTGGAATCGTCCGACAAAGAGAGAAAGGACGAGTGTCCTTGGTTTCGGCCTGGTTCACCCCAGTCCGACTTGTGCGTCTACAAGATCATGCAGCAACTCGCCGACGCTGTTGTCTATCTGCACCGCCTGTCCATAAAGCACAAAGACATCAAGCCAGATAACATCCTTCTCCACAAACCAGAACTCTCGCCCCCCCCACGCAATCATCGCTGACGTTGGAGTCGGCAAGGTACTGGTCCGGAACGGATCTACAAACTATATTCACAGCACGTACGAATACCTGGCCCCGGAGCAAGTCTCCAAGAAGGCTAGTGGCCTTCCCGCAGACGTCTGGCAGTTGGGATGCTGCTTCGCCATGCTTCTAGCTGTGTCCAAGGCGGGAACGTTGGGGTTCAAGAGGCTTTGGGACAGTTTCTGCTTGACGGGCTCGTGTCAGATTGCGGGTGAGCATGGTCACTTTATGAAGAGCTTCGGAGAGATCTATCTCCTTAGGTCTCGGGCAGATTGTGTTGCGTACTCGCTCGTGTCGAGTATGTTGAACCAAAATGACAAGGCTCGGATCAACATTGAAGGGGTCCTTGCTTCGGTAGAGGACCTGATCCGACAGGCGAGTGAGGGCGGAGGTCGTGGCGTAACCATGGCTGGTTGATGGGATATGGGAATGATATTTGTTTGTCTGGTTCCAATTGGGAAAATAGATTGCGCAGCGCGTTTAGCCTATCTGGTTTGGTACTTGGATATAGAATACTTGGGATATAAATCGGATTAGTTATTTAAAAAGGTTCCGCAAGAGCTCCTTGGTCCCAAATATTTTCTAATCTGTTAATATTACAATACATTAACAGAAGAGGTGCTACTGACGCGAATCTAGCGAGGACAGTCCTCAGGGTACAGTCAACATCCGAGTTGGTGCAACAAATGATCCCATTAGTGAAGCTAGTATTTAGACTTATTGGCCCAGAGATAATCGGGAGAGCTTGTATAAGGGTAATCAAGAATAAAAGGGTCATTTATGTACATCTAGTATGGAGATTCCCACCAATTTGCACGCTTTGCACACATCCCCTACCTATGCATTAATCGGTCGGAGCTACAAACTGCACCATGCTAACATCATCAACCCAAAAAGAAACACTCTCGCAACTGGATACAATAGCGACACCAGGATCATTGAGGATCAGTGCCTGCCGATTGTACCAGAACATGGTCCGAACCTCTAGCCAATTGTCGACAGCATTGTTCACGTTTATGACCGAGGAACCCTGTGCCATGTAACCGCTATTGCTAACTGAGGGCGCCACCATGATGTCGAGGCAAGAGTTGTCGGGCACCCGGATGTGCATGGTGACGAGGTACCCCCCCAACGACGAGGCGGGTGTTGTTGATGGGTTGGTAGATGCCCCAGTACTCGCCCTGGACGTTGTCGCTGTGCTCGTAGGTGCCTGATTGCTGATCCACGTAGAATTGGTCCGCTGAGATGCCTAAGCTGCCGGGGTGGGCGTCTCGATGATGACAGTACCAGGTTGATCTCCTTGGGGTGCAATCGTAGTAACCGTGATCGGAGCAGTGATTTGACCAGGGCCAGGAAAAGGCCTGAAGATGGTGACATAAAAAGACTCGGGCGCAGCAGTAACCGGAGCTGAGGGTAGAGTAGCAGAAGTGGTAGACTCGCTGGCCGCGGTGGTTGTCGATTCGGTGGTTGTAAGGGCAATAGTGCTCTCAGTAGAAGCCGTGGACACAGCCTCCGAGGAAGCAGTAGTAGTAGCACTTGGAGACGAAGAAGTCAATGGCGGCAAGCATGGCGAAGCCAACACTCCACGAGCCAAAGCCAACAGCGGAAGCGCAAGAACCTCGGACCTCATGGTGAAAGAGTCAAACTGGAAAAGATGCTTCAAGGGAAAGAGAACGAGTGACAATGAAGACTTGATAACATGAGAGAAAAAAAGAAGGAAGCTTAAAAGTAAGAAAGGAGACGGTCCTGTTTTGTTGTTGACCATGGCTGCCGTGCCGAGTCGATAGTTGTCAATAGCGCGCTTCAGAAAACCCGCTGTGGCGCTGGGTGTAATTTCCAGCAACTATCAGCTCTGCGGGTTTGGACCAACAGGCAGTCAGTTCTGTGGCTCTGGCGAGGCAATGGAAAGAAGCTGAACATTTTGGCTGTTGGAGAGAGGCGTTGAGGCTTCTGCGGCGCCGTTGACATGAGGTTTGTTAGCTGAAAGCCATGGCGTAGGTTGGAGATGGTGTTCAGCAGTAACCGAGGAAACTACTGGGCTTTTTATTGTAAAGCCAACACTCGTCAACTGATTTGAAGGTTTAATTATGGTACTAAATTCACCGAAAGGTAAATAATTGCTGTTTCTTTTGTCGGTGTTTTTGTAAATCGTGAGTTGTACTGATATCGTTCCTTGACTGCCCAAGATGGACGCTCCCCTGCCGATCTCGACAAGAGGCGTCCTAGCACTGCGAGCATCAACCAATCAGAAGCAAGCCTCTATGGCTCAGTGGTAGAGCGTATCACTAGTAACCCCCCAGTGGTCATGATAAGGTCCTAGGTTCGATCCCTGGTGGAGGCATTTAACTAGCTTCTTCTGGTTGTTTTTTTTTGTTTGCATCTGCCCCTGTCTCGGGCGATTTCCTGTATCGGTCCGTTATTTTTTGTTCCTCGCAGGGCTGTAGGGCCCTTCCCCGGATGCTTAGATTCCCGAGTCCGACGGAAGGTACGTACCTCTATAACTTGACACGCTTAGGTACCTGAGTTAAAGAAAAGAATGAGATACTAGATGATAAATAATATTATTATAAATATAATAAATAATTATTTAAAAAATAATAATAAAATTAAGTAAATATTTAAAAATTATTTTAATATTTTATGATATTATTTATTTATTTTTAATCTATATTATTGATTATTTCGTAGGAGAATAATCTAAGAGCTTTGTACGGGTGTCTCGTTTTTTTCTTGACCCAGCTGCTTGACCCAAGGGAAAGCACGCTCTTCCCCCCACGTCATCTATTGCCTGGAGCTTCCGAACCGCGGGAGAGCTCTCCTCCTCCATCATGACAGCTCCATCACCATCAAAAAGACCAATTTTCTCAACACGAGCTCCATTCATTCTATAACTCACATCTCCCACAAGATCCTCTCATTCATTGTTGAAGGCCAGCTCGCTCCTCTATCCCGATAGCTTTCCGCTACAATGCCTGCCGAGGACACCCGCCGCTCGTACGGCGACGCCGCTCACGAGACTGCTTCTGGCTTCATCGCCTATGCCCGCAACTCTGTCGATCGTGTTGTATCGCCTGATTCTCGGGAGCGCGCGTACAAGAATACTGCCTCGTTCGCCTCTGACCGGCCTTTTCTCTTTGTGAGCTCCCTTGCCAATTCCCCTCCCTTGAAGGACACAACACCTAACCTTGACCAGTCTATCATAGTCTTTCAGCTTCTCTTCGCTTTCCTTCCAATCCTTCTCTTTATCACATTTAGTCTGTCAACTGTCGCCTTTGCCCTCGGCGCTGCCGTCCTCTTTGCGCTCTTCTGGATCGGTGTTGCCCTTATGATCCTAGTGCCTACCCTACTCGTCACATCGTCCATTGCTGTTCTCGCCTGGGCTTGGGCTGCAGCAAGCTTCATCGTTGTCCGGTGGTTGTATGAGCATGCACCTATTGGGAACAGGGGCAGTGAGGTCGTCGTCAAGCAGGAGAATGGGAGCTAGACTCAAACAGTCTTCTTTCCAGGGCATGGGGCTTTCTTTTCATATGGTCGTTATTGATTGGGGAATTCGGAATTAGGAGAAGGTTTACGGTATGGGAAGGATAATCAGCGTTTCTTAGTTTCGTGTGTCTGGGTCTTGTTCGACACAATGGATTAATGGACACGGATAGGTTCTAACAGCGTCAACACTTCTGTTTAGCTGATAATAGGTGATGGCAGATGGAATACACTACAGCGCTTCACTTCCTGCATTGTTGCACATAGCTGCCACCCCCTGATTCACCTCTCATCTGCAGCATACCATGTTGACAGTCAACTTCTATTCCACATTACAAGCAGAACCGTCCGTCTATCGAGCATCCCAACCCAGTGATAGGTACATTACAAATACAGACCCTCTGGCTCACCCTCCTGCTTGGTGCGGAGCACTCTCTCACGAGCCGATCGGAAATCCGCCATCTGGACACGCATTCTCCTCTCTCGGAGAGCCAGCAGACCCGCCTCGGAGCAGATGGCCTTGATGTCAGCACCAGAAAGGTCATCCTTCTGCGAGATGAACTCCTCCAGATCAACATCATCGTTCAGGTTCATCTTGGACGTGTGCAGTGTAAAGATCTTGCGCTTGGTGTTCTGGTCGGGGTTCTCGAAGAGGATCTTTCGGTCGATACGTCCTGGTCGGATCAGGGCAGGGTCCAGACTCTCGATCTTGTTGGTGGCCATGATGACCTTGACGTCACCTCGGTCGTCGAATCCGTCCAGCTGGTTCAGAAGCTCCAGCATGGTTCGCTGGACTTCTCGCTCACCACCCGACGTCGACTCGTATCGCTTCGTACCAATGGCATCGATTTCGTCAATAAAGACAATAGACGGGGCGTTTTCTCCAGCAACCTGTTGCATGTTAGTAGAGGTTATACCAGTGGAACAGCTCAACTTGCCTGGAAAAGCTGTCGCACCAGTCTCGGTCCATCACCAAGGTACTTCTGGATCAGTTCACTGCCCACAATACGCAGGAAAGTGGCAGACGTTTGGTTGGCAACCGCCTTGGCCAGCAGCGTCTTTCCTGTACCAGGAGCACCGTAGAGGATGACACCCTTGGGAGGCTTGATACCCATCTCCTCGTACAGCTCCGGATGGAGCAGCGGCAGCTCCACGGACTCTCTGACTTCCTGGATCTGTTGCTCCAGACCACCAATGTCGGCATATGACTCGGTAGGAGCCTTGTCCAGCTTCATGACACTGACGATAGGGTCGGCATCATCTGTCAAGACACCAACGATGCTGACGCTCTTGTGATGCAGAAGAACACTGGCACCGGGCTCCAACAGGTCCTTGTCGACGAAGCTCATGATGCTGACGTAGTACTCAGGACCAGTCGTACTACTGACGATCGCATGGTCATCGTCAATCAGTTCCTCCAAGGTTCCAACGCCCATGGGGCTTCCTCGCATGTCATCAACACGACCTCGCTCATCCGCTAACCGGTCGATATCCGCATCGGTGGCAGAGGTCTGTCCCTCCTTGGCAGCCTTGGCCTTGCGTAGACGCTCCTGGTTCTCGACGTACTCCTCCTCAAGCAAGAGATGATCGTGGATTCGCTGCATTCGCAAGAGACGGAGCTTGCATCGGCTGGTCGGGTAGACGGCGGGAAGCTTCTGGGCGGCGCTGGTGCCACCGGCCTTTCTCTTCTTGCGGCCAACTCGAGTCGTGGGTCGGGGCGGAGGCTCGTACTTGGGCTTATCCTTCTATGGAGAGGTTAGAGCAGCATTCATCAAGTGTCCGCGATGCACTTGCCTTCTTGTCCTTGTCATCGCGCCCATCTCCCCCCATGCCAGATTGACCTTGACCCTGTGACGACGTCAACAGCTGTTAGAGGACCGTGTGCGGCCGCGGAAGCTCACCATCTTGGCTTATCTAGCTCTAGGAGCTCAAGTTCTGCTGATTATCGATAAAAGAGACGCTCGCGATGTTGTTGTGTGGAGGTGAGGTGGAGGTGGTTGTTGTGGAAGATCGAGGTCGAGGCTCCAGGCGACCTAGTGATGATGAATGCGAAAGCGCCAATGCAATCAGGCGCCAGGGAAACACGACAGCTGGAGGCCAATCACGTGCTTAAATCACGTGAGCACCAACAACACCTCAGTAACGACAGCATTAAATGTAGTGCAAATCGCCGTTCATTTTAAATTTCGATTGTAGAGTAAAATGCCAATAAAAAAAAGGTTGAATTCTTATCGAATATCATTTTTCAATTCATCGTTGTTGAGCGAAATCGGGGGAATCCCTGTCGGTTGTAGCCTGGAGGAGCATGCTGCTGACTGGACTTCCCGCGACATTTTATATTTAATGATATTTCTTTCAGAAATTAATGTTGCTCTGTAAACATCATTAATTCCGAATAATGGGCTCTACAACGCTTCTCCGTGGCTTCAAAGTTTCCATTGGCACCCTCGATGCCTTCCTTTACGCTAACGGCGTGTACGAAACATACGGAACTCCCCCCTTCTACAAAGATCATCCCGACAGAGATGAAATTTCAAAGCTTTTCTACTCCAAGATCACAAAAGCAGGTGGAACCGCGGACAAGAATAGGTTCCGGGTCATGATTCCTTTGATGGAAGGTCATGGCAAGTCAACTGTTGCGTACGTCACTTATGCCTGGCTCACGGTTTACGCACATCGTGAGGTTCTTCTGGATGAGGATCTCCCCACTTCAGTCCCGGAAGGATTTGAAGAGTTGAGACGAGAGATTTTGTCGTTTGGCGAAAAGCTTGAGGACGGTGATAAAATTGCCGACGAGGGCAAGATGGGTCTGTTCTTGGTTCATATATACGAAATTCGAGGCTTATACACACCTCAAGAAATGCGCGAATGGGCAAAGGTAGCGCTTGATTCTGGCCCCTTCGTCTGTTGAGCTGTTCGATGCTGACTTAGTGTCTTGGCCAGGTTCCTCAGTACTGTGATCAGTGCGATGCTGTGTTTAACGATCCTTATGAAGCGTTTACTCAACGACAGTTGCATCGTAGAGATGCCCATGGATCTAAGGACAGCACTTGTCCGCTTCCTGAGGGCTAGACGAGATTTAGGGAATGTTTGCTTAGTTTTCAACAATTTTCAGATATGCATTAAGAGTAGGTATATTCAGATGGATCTCATCATTAGTTCCTTCAATCTCACTCCTTATACCCAAGTCAGACAGGTCCCAAATACAATCAACTCCGATAACCCATCATAAGATCATAAAAAGAGGATGCTGCGTGAAATCAAATCCACGCCTAGCGAACAAGTGAGTAAATGCGGTGCAGAGCATCCCTCACCCTTTTCAACCCCGGCACCTCCTTACGGGACTTGGTCTTCTCTCGCCTTCGAGTTAGCTTTGGGAATAGACGCTGCGCTGCAGTTTGAGGCAGACTCTTGACTTTTCTGAGGATCTGGACTGGCTCTTTGGACCATTCTTTCTGTTTCTTCTCCATGAGCAAGTCTGCGTATGTAGTAAAGATGGCCGTGGCATCCCTCCATTCAGGGTCTTGACCCCTCTCTTGTATAATGTCAAAGCAGTGTCCTGCCCAAGGTCCTCGCCGTTGAAAAAGACGCTCAAGCTGTGCAGTGGAATTATCGGCTGGGATGGCCTTTGCTCCGAGTAAGGAGGTCCAGCAGATGTACCACAGCAAGATTGCGTCCACTGTGGCCCAACGATGGTTTTCAAGAGCAAGTGTCATGCGGTCTCGGTTGTTGTTTTCAAGAACCAACCCCAAGGAGACGTATTCTTTTGTTGTTAGGTTACGAAGTTGCCAACGAGTCCCCTCTACGTAGGGAATCTGGTCTATTGATGCCTTGAGCAGTGTGTGTAGTTCTTTTGGAATGCGGCTCATTGTGATGTACTTGTCGAATGCTTCAAGATAGATGTTGCGGTCCTTTTTTGAAGGTTCGGCGGAACATTGGAGCATCTGTTTCCTCCAAGTATCTGAAGGACCCCTTCGGGCGTCAATGTCGTCAACGGCCCACGGCTCGTTAACCTCAGGATAGAGGTCGTGCAGGCTTTCAGGTAGATCATCGATGTACGAGCTGGCGCAGATGAGAGGAATGCCGGCCCAGCTTGGGTCACTCGTTGAAGTGCGGTATGCGCTTCGAACCATTGAGGTGACATGCCGCCAGAGGGTCCGAGAGCAGAGGCCGAGAGCCACCATTCCTGAGGCGCCGAGGGGCTTAAGGATCATGTCGATCAGCTCAGGAGGCAGCCTCTCGAGATGAGAAGAAGGACATATGTATGTCAAAGGCGGAAGCTCGCGCTCTGCCGGTCGGTATAGCTTTCTGAAGGCCCCAAAGGTTTCGAAACAGGTGACAGGGTCTAGATTCAGCCTATGGCAGAGCTTAGCTGTCGGGGCTATAACGTGCCACCCGGGGTGCTCGATACGACTAAAACTCATCACGAATGATGGATACAGGCCATTTGAGTTGCGTTTTTGAAGGATGTAGAAGACAGGGAAGTGTGTTGGAGATGGCAAGTTATATGCTTGGCAAATATGCTGTTGCCTGTTGGCGCGTGCAGCTAAATTTAACCCCCTGAGCTGAGCCCTTTCAAGCCAATCATGGCTGACATGGCTTGAAGCGAAACCCGCGAATAAGAAGGTCGTACCAGGGATATAGCTTGGACCTTTTTATCTTTAGTTGTGGTGCAGTTGCTGCTCCTCTTGGGAGAATATTGTGGGCATCAAATCATGCATAGGTATTTTTTCAATGACACTTGCTTGGTTCTAGGTACGCAATCGTAAAGAATACATACATCAGCATTAAAACCCAATACCACAAGTCCGTAACTACTTGTGGGCATCATGTCTGTACTTGATCGATATTATCTAATGAAACTCGCATCTCCTGATCGAAACAACAGTGGCGGCGACACACCATGACCTGCCTACTGAAATTGGACTTGAACTCCAGACTGGCTCACCCTCTTCCCATTGACTATGACCGCAAACTCAATGGAGGCGCCGGACGGAACCATCTCAACGTTGAAATCCATTCTTTTGACTTTGACCCCGGCCTTATTCCAGTGATCTTTCAGGCCCCAGAAGGGAACATCGAGTGAACACTGTATGGTGGCCCACACATTAACAGTGTCGTTCTTGCGAGTGGGGGGCGTGTCCTCCTGGCACTGATAGATCGCCACGTCAAAGGTCTCTTCGAAGTCGTCGTTGGTTTGGTACAACCGGTGCCATGAGTGGGACACTGGGGCTTTGGTTGACACGTTTTCTCCCTAGAATATCGTTGAGTACAGGGGCTTTCGCAGCGAGGGGTAGCTACACACCTTTGTCAAGTACCATTGCATTTGGTTGGTGGCCTTCCACTCATGTGCTGCTTCGTCCCATTTCTTGTCTTGCTCAAGGTGCACACTTGAGTCAAAGGGGGCATTGTAAAATAACCCGTAACTGAGTCTTGAGATGGTCGAGGTGACTTGGATCGGGCCTTGGCTCAGTCCATTAGAGGACGCCGCCATTCCGCTCATGAAGCCCTTGTACACAGCTCCTCGGCAGATTGCCGTGCGTCTAGTAGCCGGCATGTTAGTTTGATCTTGTCTAATTGTGCATGGAAAGGGTACTGACGGTCTCATCCCAGAGGATTGCAGGATGCTGATGTTGGCTGGCTCATGTTGGGCCTTCAAATGCTCGTACAGGTATGGGCTACCCCCCAGACCGCCAACCAGAATAATACCCTGTGACGGATGAAAAGTGGTCAGAGAATCCTATGGTTGAGTAGTTAGATCTCACTTACCGTCAGAGACAGACCTTGACTTCTGGCCTTGAAAATTTGGGCTTCGATAAGCTCGTCAATGTTGGCAAAAGAGTCGGTAAAGGCCTTTTCAATGTGAGACCTGCAGAGATGGTCAGACCTCGGAATGACTAGAGGGAAGTTGGTCGAACCCTTTGAAGTGAATTCGGCCTTTCTTGATGAAGGGTTCTTTTGATGTGTCGTTAAGCTTGTCCTTGTCCCTCTGGAAAGCCTCGGCCGGGACCGACACCACGTACTCCTTCTTGAGGTTTCCAGGCTTGTACTGCGGCTTGATGGAGAGTTCCCAATCTTCTTTGAGCATCTCCTTGATGCCTGACTGGCTGATCTGATGCCACTTGCGACCCAAACGATTCCTTACCATGGCCTCGAATGCCTCGTCGATGAAAATGCCTCCGCAGAGTCCGCCTGGGTTGGTTGATGCGTCAGTCTACAAGACGATAGATGACTTATTGCTCCTAAACTTACCGGTTCCTTCGACGGCCTCTTCCATCAGAATTGGGTCGACACCATTGATCTTGTAGGTGATGAGATCCTAGAATAGAGACGTTAGCATTACGAAGGATAGAGGTTGTCGAATAACTCACAACTGTGCCGCCTCCAGCATCGCAAATAAGATAGACATCATCCTTCTTGGGCTTGCGCCCTGCCTCACAGAGAGTCGAGAGAGCAGCAGCCTCAGGCTCCGGTGCAAAGGTCAAGGTGGTCTCGCCCGCTGGTCTAGAATCGAGAATGCCGGCCTGTTTAGCCGCCTTCTCCATGTCCTGCCTCGCATAGTCTTTCCAGATGGCGGGGACGGTGATGACGACGTGGAACTGGGCAGCCTCGAGAACCGAGCTTCCCCGATCCTTGGCGATGGCCTCGAGAGCGTGGCCCCAAATAGCCCGGAGATAATCAGCAATCAGATCGACGGCTGTCTTATCATTCTCCCGGGCCATCTTGCGGGCACGGAGGATGAATTCGGAGGAACGTTGCTCAGGGGATAGATCTTGCTCTTTCAGGAGCAGGAGTTTAAACCAACTGATGGGACTGGTGTCCTTCTCCATCTCAAACCCCCACAACATCTTGTCTTCGTAGTATATCTCGGTTGGAGCCTTACCCTCTTCGCGGCCTGATCCAGGCCAGCTGGTGATGAGGTTGATCTGGTCACTGTTGAAGTCGGCTCGGGTAGCCCACGCGATGCCAGAGTACCTAACATGGGGTTAGGTATGGATAGTTTCAGACATAGAGGCGGCCGGTACTTACGTGGTCCCGAAATCGATGCCGATTACGAGCAGGTTGTCGTCTTCGTCATCATCAAGCCCAATGTTTAACAGCTGCTGACGAAGAGTGGCATTGAGCAGTAATTGCTCAAAGTCTGGGTTGTCCATTATGGCTGTGAGAAGCGAAGCAATGTGGGAAGAGGTGTAAACAAGACTGATCTGCTTTTCTTCATGATAATCACATACTAGAACTTTCCCTCCTTAAATAATGGGTTTCCCCGGGTGAGTCAAGGGACTGAAAAGGGACCGAAGCCGTGGTATCTGGTCTTTTCCCATCAGGAAGCGCTTAGAAAAGCAGGCTGCGAAAGCTGAAACATCCCCCTCTTCAGCAGCTCAGCCGAAGTTCTGGAAATAGCCAATACAATCGAGTTTCAAGGAATCAGGCTGGGGATAAATGTCTCAAGTGTCTAGCTGAAAAACCAGGCTGTGAGTAATCAGGGTAGAAGGCCAACAGTCAAGTGATCTCTCCTGCAAGCCATTTCACAAAGCGCGCTGCGAGATCGAATAAGAGATCACGATGGTTCACGGAGTCACATTGCCCCTGCATGGGAAGAAGCAGGCTCGCAGAAACCCCTCACGTTTGAGTCTATTTCGAGGACCACGACGTAGGTGTGGACGCACACTAGACGAATTTACAATGATAAATCAAATTACAAATGAATCTAGGCCCTTATAATCTTCACTTTTGTCTTTTGCCGCGCGCGTGGCTTTGTTTCTTTCCAATCGATGCTGCTTGCTTGGCGCTTGGCGCAACAACTGATGCGTCTGCCGGCGAGACGAACGAGCCTAACGCGGCATGACAGGCTGCAGCAAGATATGAAATAGAAACGTGTCATTTCAATGACAGGTATCCCTCTAGATGCCAGTCATATTCAGCTTGCGTGTTCCCAGAGCCGTACCACAACACAAATCCCCAAGCCTTACTTGTTACCCCATACCAAGCTAGATCTCATTAAGGGCCAAGCTCTTGTCACTCTCCTTTACTCCTTCCCCCATCTTTTCGTCTTTCAAAATTTATAACCAGATGCCTTATCAACAAGATCGGGAATACGCTAGGCCAAGCTCATACGGCCAAGGAGCTCCTCCGTCAGATCCCGCCAGATATGACGAATACCCAGCCTTGTCTACTGAGATGGAGGTCGACCAGAGGGAACCGGCTTATGAGCAGAGCTATATGCCCGAACCTGAAGCAAAGCTTCAGCGGAGCCATTCCAAGCGCTCAGGATCTCAACCCTCGGCATCACGAGCCAGGACCTCGTCTTCCCCTGGCAGAAGTGGCGAAAAACATGGTCAAAAGTCTCGAAGCAGATCTTACAGGGCTGATGCCTTGGGAGAAAAAGATCACCATATCCGGGAACTCCAACAACAGCTCACGAGCCAGGTCGAACAACAGAAGGGGCTCCACTCTACGCTCGACCAGAAGGATAGGGAGCTATCTAAGTGCAACGAGGAGTTGATACGGATAGCTGGAGAGCTCAACCAGAAGAAGGAAGAGCTGGCTGTGCACACCAGCCAGTGGGCTGAAGCGCTCGACCAGAAGGATAGAGAGCTATCTGAGTGCAACAAGGAGTTGAGACAGACAGAGGGAGAGCTCAACCAGAAGAAGGAAGAGCTGCTTATGCGCAACAGGATGTGGAAAAAGACCGCTGGAGAACTCAACAAACTCCGAGCCAGCACGCAATCCTTCTACCAGATCACGGATGAGTACCTTGTGGGACTTTTCATGAGCTTGAGATCCTCGATCCGGGACTTTTCCATTCAGTACTTTGGGAACAACCTATACAAAGGGACCTTGAGTACGAAGGAGCCACACTACCTAGCCCACCTTGAAGCGACTCTGCCGAGTGGGAAGGTGGGAATTAAGTCAGCATTGGCCTCGGAGAGAAGCTATCAGGTCATCCAGGCTCTCATATGGAGGGTGCTTGTGGCTGAGGTCTTTAACCGGTTCACCTGGGTTAGCGGCAAGACGGCTGACAGTTTCATCCATCTCCGAACCAAGTTGGAGCCTGGTAAGTTCAAACTTCCGCCTCATCTACGACTACACTAACATTACGGGTCATAGCACGTAACCATGACTCCCATGGGATGAAGATGTCGGAGCCCGAAGCCGAGCGAAAGTTTCAGACCTGGAGCGCAACAACGATAGGCCTCCTCCTCGATGCCCAAGGCCCAGAAGAGCAATCACACATCCGAGAGGAGCTGGATCAAGAGGGAGCCGAGATTGTCAGCCGCTTGGTCAACACCATCCGCGACATGACGGAAGCGGCCGAGCAGGACCTCCGAGATCAACTCTCTTGTATCATCGACGAGGCATTTACAGTGGGCAAAGAAATCAGCAGGCAGATTTCGCGCATCACCTGGACGCTGGATTTTGGGAGCGGGCACGACACATTGGCGTTTGACCCGGAGACGATGGGGCTGGAGAAGGGGGATCGTATGGGGAAGCCTCGGGTGGTGAACTGGATTGTTGCCCCGGGGGTGATCAAACGGGGAAAGTCTACGGGTGAGGGCTTCAACCATGAGCAGATGCTTCTCAAGAGGATAGTTAGCTGTGACGAGTAGATGTTGGGTTCGTTTCAGTATGATTTGTTTTTGTACCTCGATTATCAACGTTAAGTATTCAATGAGAATGGTTCAGTTCAAAGAAGGTTTAGAAAAAGGAGACACCAGGGGCAGAGGGCTCACTAACTCATCATATATATGATGAATAATGATACATAAAATACAATTAAATACTATTAAGATAGAGCTCTTTTATTTATATCTTCTTCTATGCTATTAACTATCTTCAAAAAAAAAAAAGACAATCCAAGATAGTTGTGCTGATGTCTTGCTCTTCCTTGACCCGAGGAGCCTGGTAGCGAACTGTGGGCAGTGGAGGCATTCGCTAGGCAACTCTATTTTACCTTGATGGACTCGATTTTCAGAGATTTCATGGGAGAAATGCATTGCCTAGTTTTAGAAAAAGAAATATCTATCTCCTGTCCATTTACAAATTATTCTCAATCCGTTCTCTCTGCTTCAGTGTTCTGTCTGTATTACCTAGGTAGTTATACGTGAAGAGAAACTCCCTTACCCAGTGACAATGCCTGCCTACCCTGCACTTGTGTGTAACACATCTGGCTGTGGACAACCGTGAGGCAAACATATAAAATGTAGGTGTCTACGAATCATAGAAGGGCTTTTCTTGTATCTAGTAATTCTCTTGAGTGACAAAAACTCAACACCAAAGAGAAACTGCTTTGAGCTGCAGTCAACTGCATTCGTTGACCTCCTTGACCCAGGACATCCCTGCAAGTGCTAGAGCTAAGGCAACCCTTAGTGGTTGCTTAGTGGAGTGACGTCGCGGATATTCACAGCCACACACGCCACAAGGCAGACCCCTCATTAGAGGGAACAAAGCCTTGGGGGGCGCCTTCTTTGACCTTCTGGCACACGAGCAGAGCACAGCACAGCACAGCACCAGAGCCTTCCATCTGCAGCTGCAGAACCACCACCACCACCACCTAACATCTCCTCCTCCTCCTCCTCCTCCTCCTCCTCAACATCCGACATCCTCCTACTACCAAGCATCAACCTATCACCAGCAGCATCATCTCTTCTCTCTCGCCTCAGCTCACCTACTCTAACCATGTCTACCCCTCGAGAGCGCCGCATCATGAAGGAGCTCAAGGACATCCAGGCCGATCATGACAGCTCAGGCGTCATTGCGACACCTATCACTGAAACCAACCTCATGCACCTAAAGGGCACCTTTCCTGCTCCCCCCGACACTCCCTACGCAGGCGGCACCTACCAGGTCGACATCCAGATCCCCGACCAGTATCCCTTCAAGTCTCCTATAATAAGATTCGACACGAAGATCTGGCATCCCAACATCAGCAGCCAGACGGTAAGATTTCTTGGCCGGGAAGCTTACCCATTGCTGACTCTTTTGCTTCTGCAGGGCGCCATCTGTCTCGATACCCTTGGCTCCAACTGGTCTCCCGTCCAGACCATCAAGACGGCCCTGCTCTCCCTCCGAATGCTCCTCGAGTTCCCGAACCCCAAGGACCCGCAAGACGCAGAGGTGGCAAACATGATGCTCAAGGACCCTGAGCGCTTCGCCCTCATGGCTCACGAGTGGGCTGTTAAGCACGCCGGTGCCCCGCGACAGGACATTGATCTCAGCAAGTGGAGGAAAGAGGGTTCCACTACTACCAATGAGAATGATAACAGCAGGTACGTGGACGGGATATGTGTATGGGTTATGGGTGGCCTCGTATTAACCGCGAGACAGATACATGGGATACAACAGGGACCTCGTCGATCGCTTTGTCAACATGGGATTTCCTCTCGAATCCGTAACTGAAGCCTTCATGTTCTTTGGTATTGACCAGAACGGTGGACAAGATTACGAGCTGGAGGAAGCATACATGGGAGACATCACGGCCCGCCTGCTGGGTGAGCAATGAGGCTCTCAGCGACACGTCCGAATACGGAGACAGCGAACACGGAACAGTTACGAATATTTTGCATGGTATGGGGAGTTTGAATGAGGTCTTGCTTTTGTTATTTGGCATCTTTTTTTTTTTTCGTCTTCTTTTGCTGGCATAGACTGGGTGAATTGATGACAGCGTTGGAATCGATGCCGTAAGGTACTTTGTACGTTAGACCGCGTGCAAGAGGAGGAAAAACCACGCAGCGAATGATTTGTTTTTGCATCTTGTGATGCATTCTTTACTTCTGAGACTGTCCTCTTACTGCCCAAGCACCAAATGAGACAGCTACTGCAGCTCACGTGTACTTCTAGCCCCAACCAGGCAACCCCATGATATCATCATGTGTATAGCTCAGAAACACTTTTCAGCATTGGACCTATTTTTTTTTCGCAGCGTAAATGTGACATTGTATGGCGCGCTGCATGCAGGCAGTGGATTATGTATGGCACGCATTCGCCTGCGAAAAAAAAAAAGAAAACACCAAGGGGCCCATCCACAATCTAGCGCCAGCCAGACCGTCCATCTCTATCAGGTAGGTACGAAAAATCATGGAACATAATGCAGATAGCCCTCCGTGAGCGAGTCCTCAGCTGATCGCACTGGGCTCTACTAAGCTCACTTGAACACTCCATCTCATACTCCTCACAACCTTTGAACATTCCTCTCACATGTGACTCCATTGGCTCGAGTCAATAGGGGGATGTAGCAAGGCTGCCACTTTATAGCAGATCCCGACGGACAAACTCGTTGTACAGAGCCTTGCCCAGACCAGCGGGAGAGCGCTCAACAATGACGCCGGCGTCCTCGAGGGCCTTGATCTTGGTGTCGGCACCACCCTTGCCGCCGGAAACGATGGCACCGGCGTGACCCATTCGTCGACCGGGAGGAGCAGAGATACCAGCGATGAAGCTGACAACGGGCTTTCCACCCTTGACAGTGTTGGCCTGCTTGAGGAACTCGGCGGCGTCCTCCTCGGCGGAACCACCAATCTCACCAATCATGATGATACCGTCCGTGTCGGGGTCCTCGGTGAAGACCTTGAGGCAGTCGATAAAGTTGGTGCCGCTGAAGGGGTCACCACCGATGCCGACGACGAGGGACTGACCCAGACCGGCCTGGGTGGTCTGGTTGACGGCCTCGTAGGTCAGGGTACCGGAGCGGGAGACGATACCGATGCGGCCGCGCTTGTGGATGAAGCCGGGCATGATACCGATCTTGCACTGTTCGGGGGCGATGATGCCGGGGCAGTTGGGTCCGACGAGGCGAGTCTTGTTTTGCGACTTGAGCATGTCGGTGATGCGAACCATGTCTGTTGGAAGTGGGCCCACGTTAGACCACTACCTAAATTGAAACTGTCATCAGGGTTGAAAACGTACCATGCTGGGGAATACCCTCAGTGATGCAGACGACGAGAGGGATCTCGGCCTCGAGAGCCTCCTCGATACCAGCGGCGGCAACAGGAGGACTATCAATTTTTGTTAGGTTTCGTTGTCATTGATCCCCACCAGATGTACACATACGGGACGAAGAGGGCGGTCGCAGTGGCGCCAGTCTCCTTGACGGCTTCCGACACATTCTTGAAGACGGGGAGGTCGAGATGAGTAGTTCCAGCCTTCTTGGGGTTCGTTCCACCGACAACCTTGGTTCCTATTGACGTCGAGAGTCAGCCTCAAAAGCTCGCACCCCTGTCACATGCATCATGACATGTGCGTAGCATTGAAATGTAGCGAAGGAACCCGTACCGTATTCGATAGCTTGTTGCGCGTGGAAGCTACGTCACCCGATTAGTTTTGAGAGGTCTAAAAAATTGTATGAGGGAAAAAACAACTCACGTTCCCTGCTTTCCGGTAAAGCCCTGGTAGATGACCTTGGTATCGCCGTTGATGCGCAGGTTGTTGATGGTCTTGGCGTACTGCGATGAAGAGTAGGCGCGGCGACCGACATTGCGCAGCGCAGAAGCGCGGCTGGCTCTAGAAAAGGACTGCATGATTGGAAAAATGTGTATTATGAGAGGGGAGAGAAAGAGGGAAACGTCGCTTGGTGCAACGTCAAGAAGCAAGGCGTATGGTGGTGGTGGTGGTGGTGGTTGGTTTGGAGGAGGGAGGGGAGGGAAAACTGTCGATAAGTTCTAACTAAAGGAGCTTTGCAACACTTCGGGAGAGAGTGAGTGCGAGTGTGTGCTCTCTTCGTATCAAGATTATCCCGTGGCCGGGACGTAAACGGGTCTAAGCCTAAAGGGGTGCCGACAGAGACCTTGTTCACCTGCCTTTGTTTAACGCTAACGGGTGGTCACGGAGGAATTGTGCCGAGAGTTCGGTAGACGGCTACTATTTGATCCGACCGTTGCCGTTTAAGATGCCCCAGGTGCCCTGCCTGTAGACCACTCACGAGTGCCGGTAAGGCGCTTGCCCTTACCTCGAAACCCTCGTCGAGCTGTCTCCAGCGCGGCTAATCACGGGTCCTTCGGTGAAGCTTGACCACTGCACGAGCCTGCGTCATTGGGCGTCGTTTTTTTCTTTTTCATTTGTTGTGGAGAGTGCCCACGGGGTCCTTTTCTACACTGGACATGCAAGTCCGGTGGTGCTCAGCAAGTCCAGCGAACAATCACTTCCGATGAGGTAAAAAATTGAATTGCGGACAATGAGAACCCGATCCCGTGGATATGTGAGCGGCATGGATTTGAAACTGCCGAAGGTGAAAAAAAAAAGCACCTGATCTGATCTAAAGAATGCCTGTTTTTTACATCTTCCTGATCTCAAAAAGAGAAAAATCCCTGCCATAAAATACCGCCTTTCAAGTAAACCCCAAGACGGCTGAAAAAAAAGGGAGTTGGTTGAATGTAAAACATCTGATTGAAGAAACCGAGGCTTCACCACTGCCTTGGGTTCCCTTGGATGCCTCGGTACGGCATTTGTTATCGGTTGAGTGATCTACCGATAATTCGGCTGGGTTTCAATTGAGGCCGAGAATTGCTTGTGCTTACGTCAATGAGGTTTTTTCTTGCGCACAATATTGTGCGTCAATTGAACCTCAATTGCAAGCCATTGTCTTTTGATCTTTAAAAGATCTTTTTGATGCTCCAGCCGACTGCCAGAACCCTTGCGGCAAGGTAACAGGCGACGGCTAGTGCATAAGACAGACCCGCAAACGCGATGAGAGCTTTCCAGCCTGCGTCACCGCGATTACCTGCCTCGAGGATTGCTCCAGCAATTGGGAGACTGCTAAGAGTTCCGAAACTGGCTACCATGAATGCTGTCGAGACGAAGCGACCGTAATCTCGAGGATCGCAGAGTTGTCCGAGACAGACTGGCGCCAGACCCAGGTTACTGCCGCTTGCGAAGCCAAAGACTACCGCAAAGGCGATTAGCATTGGCTTGGAGTCTCCAGCGGGTAACCACAATCCGAATACAGAGATGCTGCACAGAACAATTGTGATGACGATCACGTTGAACCGGCCAAGTTTATCTGCAAGGATACCTGGTAGAAATCGGCCAACCAGGGAGCCCGCATTGAGGATTGAGAGAAGCGTGTAAGAGTCGGTCGTGCCATGGCCCGACGACCTCCCAGCATAGGACACAATGTACGTCAACGGCACAAAGAGACCCCATTCCATAAAAAAGATCCCAAAAGCCGACAAGGTAAACTTGAGGTCCTTGAACATGGTGAGGTCAGGCCACACAGAAGTGATCTTGTCCTGCGGCGGCAGACGCGACCGCAGAAACACGGTCGCTGGCACAGCGAGGCCCAAGAGAATGAACCCGAGGATACGGGTCGTCCATGCGAAGCCCACGCTCGGGAGGAGCTTCTGCAGGAGGATTGGAAAGACGATGCCTCCAATTGAACCCGCGGTGATGGCGATGCCAGTTGCGAAACCGCGTTTGGCATCGAAGAAGTGCGCAATTGATGCGTAGGCTGGCGAATTGAGGAGTGCACCACCTAGACCTCCCATGACTGAGTACGAAAGAATGATCTGATAGAACCCTTGAACAAAAACTTAGACCTTTGCATTTCATCAATTGGAGTTACAAGACTCACCTTCGCAAACGCTCAGAATCAAGAGGCTGCTCCCAATGAGCAAGCCGCCAACAGCGACCATGAGTTTCGGTCCATACTTGTCAAAGATAGGACCGACCTGAATACCGACGAAGAACACGATGAAGAGGTATAGACTAAAGATCCAACCAATCTGGGACGACGAGTAATCGCGAAGCTGATTCTGAGAAAAGTACGACTCAAAGACGGCAGCGGTATTGATGAGACCAAACACGGAGAGCATGGCACAAAAGGCGCCAAACACGACGAGCCAAGCTTGAAGACCTCCCTCTGGGAATTCGAGGTCGGTTGTGGTGGATGCCGTGTCTGCGGCGGTGGCCGAGTCTGCTATGGCCCCGTACCGGAGGTTGCCGGCGGCGGCCTTTTCGGGGTCATGGTCGGAGGGACTGTGGCATTTTTCGGTCACGACGGTGGTTTGGATAGGCTCTGTCGGCGTAGTGCCAACGGCACTATGGTTTTTTAGGCAGGTTTCCTCTGCATTGTGTGCAAGAGTCATAAGTGGGAGGTTGGATTCCTCAATAGATAGGGTATGTTTTTAGGCAACTTTCTGATGCTCAGAGATGTGTATCACGGTTGGGAGAGATGGGAGAGAAAAGGAGAAAGTTGACAGGTCAAAGCGAAGAGGGGGTGGGAAGGAATTTATTCCCCCATGTCGATCGGGGGGATGAGATGCCGAAGTCGGGTAGCTGAGTGATCGGTGGGGAGGATTGCGGGAGCGGCTTGCAGGCTTGGCAGGCTATTCTCTACACCGAGTTCTTGAATTCATGGGTTCAGGACAGTGTGGCATAAGACTTCCTTGTCACTTCCCGGCTTACTGATAAAAAAAATCGACATAATATTATACAATAATAGATCTCAATTGGGATAAAATTAAGATACTTATAATAATAGACCCTTAACAGAGCCATATCATTATTGCAACAGACTTGTATACAGCAGGTGTCTCGACATCATGTTATCTTTAACTTGAGAGTTTGACGATAGTGAACACGCTGTGACCTGAACCCCCTGTCACACTGGTAGGTAGTCCTGCCCCTGACTTGGAGACGTTTCCGCTTCTCTGAAGCAGCCTCAGCTGAACTTGTTGGTTCCGACATGCTAACCGGATACGAGCTGACTAGCCCAGCCACCATGCCACAGCATTCAATGTTGCCTCCTCGAATTAATTAAGAAGCAGAAAAGGCGAATTATCTCTATTCTAATAGCGAAAACTACTCTATTCCAGACTCGGTCTTGTATTAGACAAGTTCCTTCAACCGCCATGAGAGAAGAAACTGCCTGCAGATCAAATTCGCATGATTAAGTAAGGGGTGTACAAGTGCCGTATTATCTCAGTTGATCGGCTCAATTCTTTCTGTGTCATGCTTGAGTTGAGTTATCTGTCTCTGAGTGTTGATGAGCTCAGAGTTGTTGGCCTGAGACAACCTTGCGTGTCACATAGGCAAGCCTGGACATGGCCTTGCTCGCGAACATTAAGAGCTCACACTTCATGGTTCCCCATAAAAATCGCCCAATCAATTCTAAAACGTTGAAAGGATGCAGGGAATCTGTTTCCAGCAGCTGAGAAACATCTTTCAAGTCGAGCCAGTCTATAGGTTGTGGAACGATGTAAACAGAGGGGCACCGGGCGGTGGATGCCGTTGCTTTATTCTTGGACTCGATCATCGAATATGGGACTTGTGACAATGTAAACTCCAGGGTCTTGGCGGTTCATAGAAGCATTTACCTACCGGTTGAGCTCTGTTGTCTAGTAGTCAATGTTAGCCTACTGAGACTTTTTCCATAAAGTGCAATGGGACGATGCCTATAGGTCATGCCGGCTTGTCCGCCACATCTAATATCTAATGCTCTACTCTATAATATACTCTATAAGAATGCTTCCAAGTCTCCTGTTTGTCTATAGACCATTGCTCCTGCAAGAGAAAACTCCGCTCACGTTTCCTTCCTTGAACTGATCCATGATGCCTTGCACACTCACATATGTACCCAAGGTGAGATACAAGAAGCCAATCAAGATGAGGGTAATGTTCAACACCATTGACATGTAATCAAGGAGAGACTTTCGCATCTTTCCCACTCTTTGATCTGCGTTCCGCATGCGAAAGTAGGCTAGACCCCAGAAGATGAAGCCGAACCAACAGTTGAATAGAGACGCCATGACAGACAGCACTGGCTCGTATTAGCGTGGGGGAGTTATCAGGGATCGCTGGGGGTGCTTACATGAATCAAAGAAAGGAATGATCCCGGAAATGAGAAAGGCGAACACCCAGGTCATAAGCAGTACGAAAACCCACCAGAACCAGCCCTTGAAGGTGTGTTCGGTGAGATGACGGGAGTCCTGGAATATCCGGAAGAAGATGAATCGGCCAGTGACAGAGGCGTAAAGGCAGCCGACAAATACTATTGTCGGGACCATAAAAGAATACGACACCTTCTTGTAGACGGTTTCCAGGGCACCAAAGGCTGGGGTCACCATGTATTGATTGCCGGTGTAGACGTAGATGACGGTGCCTACGACGCTGAACGTGATGATCTCGGCAATCGTACAAACCCACAACGCTTTAGGAAAGTCTCTAACGAGGTATTAGAATGAAAGGTCATGACAGAGACTGTGACAAGCTTACCGAGGCTCGCGCATCTCTGCAATGAAACTGGGAAGCGTGAGCTGCCCCATAAATGTGAAGCTGATGTTCAGAAAGGCCGACATTCCCGTTACGAGAGTTGTGGTCTTTGGTGTGAAGATGGAAATAATTGGCTCACCCATCGAGGGATATCCTGCTGGCTCGCCCTGGGCAGCCGTAAATGCCGTAGCCAGGATGACCGAGATGAAGGTGAAGAAAGTCGATATGGCGCCGAGCCTGGCCATCATGTCAAACGTGCGTGGTAGAGAGCCGAGCCAACTAATGGCCGTGACGACAATTGCAAAGGCGACAGTGCGACATGCCCTGATTGGATCGGATACGGTCATGGTGTTGAGGTAAATGGCGCCGACGAGGATGTGGAGAGCTTGAATGAAGGTGTTGTTGAGGGTGAACATTATCGCTGTACACCACCACGCCCATTTTTTATTCCAGAAGAGTATTTGGCCGATATCGCAGATATCTCTAACCTCTGGATGTCGTAGACAGAACTCCCAGAGAATCAAGCTCGTGTATAACACAATGCCGGCGATCACGGCTGTGAGGATCAAGCCGGGGATGAGACCGAGAAGGCTGTAGGACCAAGGGAAGCTCATGATGGAGAGCACAATGTACTCGCTGAACAAGAGTCCGGCCGTCTTTTGCCAGGAACATGTTCGGTACTGGATGGCGTTGCCCGCTTCGGAGACGGACTGTTTGTCCACGAGATCAACGGTCTGACTGTCGCTATCGTGGACGGTCTTGGGAAGATTGTCGTTGGGCAGTGGTTCGATGCGAGGGCCGATAACGAGGTTTCTTCCTCTAAAGGCGTAGGCAAGCCATGATGAGGATCTTGGTGCGCCTGCATTCTCGAGATCTGGGTGGATGGGGTTGGAAGACATGGGGAGGTAAGTCTATGGGGTATCAAGAAGGGAAAAAGGAATATTGCAGATGCCGAGTAAGAGCTAAAAGAGAGAATATGGAGTGAACAGAAGGATTTGGGGATGTGGGAGTAGAGTAGATATAAAAGATGATGCAGAAACAATAGAGAGCGTTGCAAAGTTGTGTCCTCAATGCGCCATCCTCCAACTTGCCTGCCTGTCGGGGCATCCATGCACACAGATGCCGATGCCCGGCTGTAGAATGTTCTTCCTTCCTTCCTTCTTAAAACTTCATCTCGAGCGATGGGAAAGGAAATATCCTCATTGGATGCTTCTTGCGGGGATGGCGACTTCCAGTTCTGCGGCGGCGCCGTCACCGAGCTTCTGCTCGGCCATGGCGGATGACATGCCGGGGGACTCGGTTCGTCGTCGTGATGATGGAGCAACGATGATGTGGGTGATTCATAATGAAACAAAACAATTTGGGCCTTCAAGATCACCTTGAGGTTTGACTGAAATGACATGATTACTTGAAAGAAACGAATGGATTCACCCCTCAACGGGCAGTCGAGACTTCATCTTTAACCTCTGGTCTGTGAGATGACGCGGTGGCGCGGTATCATGGCCATTATTCACACCCGTTCGCTCCAAGTTGATTGAGGTCAAGTTCAAGACAGCCAGATTCATACCGTCAGGATAGGCCGACGTCATGAGTTTTTCAGATCAAGCAATTGGCCATCCAGAAGTGCTCGCCATCGAGTGGCCTGTCCGAGGACTGATTAAGGTGTACGCTTGAGAGGTGAGCCGGTGATTTTAAGCTTACGTCTGTTAAGCTTCTTTTCCTAGCCTGGCCGCCATGTCCGGAAATAAAGCCATAAGAGCTTTCTTGAGGCGGCAAAGCCGGCTCGATGAACTAGAATGCCATGTCTCTCGCCTTTGAGGAAGACATTTGTTATACAACGTTCGATGGGCCATAATGGCTTGACTGTTGTTGATAACTGCGCCTCTGCTGCAAGCTGTGATCTAACCGTTGTCGCCTATGGAATTGAGTAAAATAACCTGTAAATGTATCACAATTACGAGATACAGCAACCAGAGCCTCATGAATAATGAGTCCAAGCCGCCAGAGGCCTCCTCCAGTTCGTCATTCGAAGTGTACAAAGTGAGCAGAATCTACCTCGCTTAGGCGTAAAAGACACAGAAGTGTATTTTGAGAAATGAGACTGATTCGGAGCGGGGAATCTCGGCTCAGTCTCTCTTGGCAGTAAATCAGGCTGGCTCGATATGCCGACTAGGGGGTTGAAATACTGGATACGTTTGGAGTCTTGCTCAGCCGCAGCCACAAACAAACCAGGCTGAATTTCATGCATGTCGTCAGACCATGATAAGGACACATCACGTTCCCGTTATGCAATGCTTTGGTTTATTAGCTCTATTCAAGCTCGCAAACTTCTTGTTAGCTATAACTTGCAGAGTGTAGCTGGATCGAGGCACTATTACTGATGAATTGTAGGCGTTAGTTTTCATCCATAGTTGCTTTTGTTTAAGCCGCTAGCTAGTTGGTGCTACGTCAAAGGTAGTCCATAGAAATTGGCTCACGCCACAGAGCCTGGTTTCAAGGCATTCGGACAGGCGGAATCAGGAAGCTCCAAGGCAGTCATGTCTGGGGACAGAAGCAAGTCAGATTAATCACGTGCTGGCGCCAATATTTACACCACAACCAACACTCCAGCGCGATTCAATTCAGTCCTTCTCTCATTTCCTCACGTATTAATTCGAAATGACCGACGTTCAGGAGAAATGCGACTGCAGGAAGCCGGACGTAAACATCGATGAGACCTGCGGAGGCTGTGGCAATCTAGTCAATTTCGAACGCCTGCGACAACGAGCCGTCGATACTTACGATAGAGATGGCCAGCCGATCGAGGATTCCAATCTACCCCGACGCCACCTTCGAATACAGAATCCGAGTAACAGCTTGAGGTTCCTGCACCTGGATGATAAAACGTCTCCCATTCTCAGTGGCACGTTCGAAAGAGTTTCGATCACCCATCTCCCTCCGTATGAAGCAGTTTCCTACTGTTGGGGGGGCGAGGATGGAGACTATACCAAGTCAGAATTCATCATCATCGGCGGCCGGCTCTTCCCAATCACCAAGAACTGTGCCGCAGTACTTCGCAAGATTCGCGAGGCAAAAACGAAGAGAGTCATCTGGATTGACTCACTTTGTATCAACCAGAATGATGTCAAGGAGAGATCGGTTCAGGTCAGCCAGATGGGTAAAATCTATTCAGGAGCGCAGAAGGTCCACATCTACCTTGGCAACAATGTTGACGACGAAACTGCTTCAGAAGCTTTTCATGTGCTGAACTCAGTGGAGGACTTGGACGAATTCAGCATGAGACTCGGGGGTAGGGCAATGTCGGTCAAGGCGCTGTTCACACAGCCCTACTTTTCTCGAATGTGGATTATACAGGAAGTTCTCCTTGCAAAGTCTGCCGAACTCCATTGGGGAACAGCTACCATCCCGTGGAGGGCATTAAGCGAAGGCCATCTGGAACAGTTCAAAAAGACCGGCATAGACGGTGATATCCCTGAATGGATACGAATCCAGGCAATCAACAAGAACTTTCGGAATTCTGAGACCTTTGGCGAGTTACTATTCAGTGCCATGGGTAGTAACGCTAGCAATGATAGGGACAAGGTATACGGGATCTATGGATTACTATTTGATGCAGAAGTGGAGGGTCTCACTGTCGACTACGGTCTATCGGTGAAGAGAGTGTTTACGACCATGGCTGTCCATTTGATCAGAAAGCACAACACCTTGCAGGCCGTTCTGCGACACGCCAACCACGACTCTCCCCTGATTGATGGCGAGCGGCTCCCCTCTTGGGTCCCCGATTTCCGATCAAGATGTGTGCCGAAAGATGTGTCAATATCTTTTGACGGATCCAGCGAGTTGAAGATTCACTCCAGTACATCATCCGAGGATGTGATCTCTAGCTTTGGAGAGAATGAACTGTACCTACGGGGACACAGACTGAGAATATTCCAAGACGGGCCTGAAGCTATTCAGCGTCGCAAGATCGTTCGATGTAGGATGAGGGGGACAAGGGACATAATGTGGGAAATTCATGCGAATTTCCCCGTGCCTTTCAAACCCAAAGAACACGTCGTGTTCTGGATGTCCAATGGATTGTTGCTTCAATTGAAACCACACTCAGTCAGGAAGGACACATACACACTTCTTGGGGAATGCGTTCTCAAACATTCTGGTCCTTTCCCTACTCTTGTCGTTCAAGATAGTCCTAGATCTTTTGCAGACGCTATGTTCGGCCTGGATTTCTTGACTTGGCAAGATCTCACATCTCTCTGGAAACTCTACACGGATTTTAAAAGCTTTCTACGTCACGGCTGGCAGCAGCATAGAAGAATATTCTTCAGCTTCCCAGATACCCGGATGAGCAGCGAAGAGGCTAATAGAACCGTCAGCGCATACCGAGATTTTTGCTCCCGGGGGGTTGTCCATGACCACTCACAGGAAAGGCACGATGGGGTGCGGTTGATGTTTGGTTCAAGAGAAGGTCTTAAAGCAAATGGCGATGTATTCTATCGAAGGAATGGTGGATTTAAGCGGCTGACACATCATCTCAAAAGGATGTCCGACAAAGAGATAATCCTTGATTTTGAGAATTTCTGGGAGGATCTAGGAACGTGGGAGAGACTACACAGTTTGAAGATCGTCCTGCGGCGCGCTGAGGACTACGGCACCCAGAAAATCAGCCACCTCTGTGAGTCTTGGCTACAGCACAACTACAATACCAGGACCACGCTTAGAGCCTGGCTTTTGGCCGATGAAGATCGGAGACTAGGAACAGAGACCCTGGTGGAGCTGAAGGCTTGGGAGATGGCCACGAAGGAACTCTCGGGTGCATTGCAGTGGACCATGTGGTTTCGCTGGCCGTGCGGGAGTCCGGCTTGGGTCCAGGACAGTAATTTGAAGCGCCCTATCTCCGAAAAGAGAAAAGCCTCGACTGTTAACAACGACAATGAAGACGGCGAAGTGAGAGATTGTCCCAACGGCAAGAGAAGGAATCTAGGGGCTGAACAACCTTCTCTAGTGGTTGAGGACCTCTCTGGGGTGCTAGCAATGGACAGATACGTTCATGTTGAAGACACCAAACCGGAACATGCCAAGGCGAAAGGGGGTGAAGCAAACGACAGCCCCCACAACCAGGGGGGGAATCCTGACTCGGTGATTGAGAACAACTTCGAAGATGTTCAGGCTAGATCTAACCAATTTGAAGTCGGAAAACAATACTGGGGACTCGATTGGCAAATGCTTCAGCACTTCAGTGACGAGTGGGCCGAAACGATTTGGGCACTCCAGCAATTTCTCGCCGTTAAGGACGAACTAAACTTGGAGATGGACAGATTATTTCAGCTGAAGGAGAGCTGCTTGAAACGTGGCGCTTGGAGGAAGGAGAATATGGAGATTTGTCCGGCTGAGACTATAACTCTCGTGTAGGTAGGCGAGAACCGCTTGTTTTCATTGTGGAAGCACTTTTTCTCGTTGCTTTGGTTTGGGTGCTGCAGGGATCTTACTGGATAAGAAGTTGGAGTTCCGACCGTTGATTTGTCGTACAATATACGAAGTTATTAAACAATCCACTGGATACTATTCTAGATCCAAAGGATAGATAAAAGCAGAGGAGTATGGATGATTGGGAAAACAAAAGTATTATATACATATGCTATATCAATGCTAACAGCGAGATTTAAGGTTATGGTTTTACATGTATAATGAAGTACTATATATTCCCGTTGCTTGCTTGAGCTTCCAACTCACCCTCAATCTTAGCCCAAAGACCCTTCGCCCTAAATCCCGATATCCAATAATTACCCTTCTCATCCTTCCCGCTTATAGGCCAACCCTCAGGGAAAGCAGGATCCTGAACACACTGGATATAAGACGAACGAAGCGGCTTACCATCCCTCGATTTAACAGCAGCCGCCCCAAAGTCAAACTCGAACATTCTAGCCCTTTGCCAGTTTGAGTAAAACAGGTTGTACATTCCAGTATCGCCAAAGAAGATGGGCATGCGGAGTGTTGCGCTGAATTCGCGTTGAAGTGCTGCATAGGCTTCGACCTGTGCTCGTGTGCCTTGTTCGTTGATTGCTTGACGGAATTGTAGAGCTAGCCAGCTCAGGGGCTTTGTGAGGATGTCCCGTGCGGGGAGGAGAACGGTTGGGAAGCCGAGGGCCATGGAGATGTAGGGACGGTCAGGGGGGGAGAGGAGGTCTGAGGCGAGGACTCGGCGGAGGGACATGGAGTTTTGGGCGGCGACGGTTGTGGTTGAGTCTTTGCCTAGATGGGAGGAGCAGAGCCTTGTCCACCAGGCTACGAGGACATCACCCTCGGTGACGAAGGGGTCTTCACCTTCGGCAGCGTTCTCGGATAACTCCTGGCGGACATCGGCTACCATCTTTTCCCAGAAGACGGCGGGGATGCAGACCATCCGGATCTCCTTTGGTCCAGTTAAGCCCATGATGTTACGGAGGGCATAGCCAGCTAGACCTGCGTTGCCCACTCTCCGGTCGGCGAGCAGATGAGGTTCAGTCGGATTCTTGCCAAAGTCGGCCAAAAGGTCATCGTCATGACCAATTGGAGTTGGGATCTCGTCTTCACGACCCTGTAGCATCAAAGTCCAGCCTTGAACGATGGCCTTCTTGCCCATGGCATCGAAGGCTACGTGGGGCCAGTAAAGAGACATGCATGTCTTATCGCGGAAGGTTGTGATGTGAAGACCTAGTGTTGGACGGTCTGTTGTGAGGTAGTCTTCTAAAGAGAGAGTGGCACCGTTGGGTCGAGTTAGATCAGATAGGTCTTCAGGATCACCAACGATAGCTGGGCCGGTGAGGTTCTGTGGCTTGGGGATCTTGGAGGCTACAGGATGATCACCCGCGTCCACATCGTGATGAGTATGTGAGAAGGCAACAGCCGGACGTGAAGAGCTAAACTCGGCGGGTACATGGTATTCCACCCCACCTTGGGCCTGAACGACGAGCGTGAGAAGGATTCATGATATTCAGGAGAGATAGGGGGACGTACATTTCTCCTGAGCCGACCACCCAACTTCCTATACCCTTCGCGATCGACAAGTCTCTCCAAGGACTCCCGGAGCATATCAGGGCTCAGTGCATCATCAAACACAAACAATGTGTAAACAATAACTTTCTTCCACATGACCCCATCCTCAAACCAATGCAGGGGGATAATCTTGTCTGTGGGCACCAAAGTGGGTGCAGCACTCTGCGAGAGTCCCAGCCATTGAAACATTTCTTTTTTTCGTTTGCGTCGTAATTTGGAGAAAGAGTAAAGAGAAAAGGAAGATCAACCTGGGGACTCTGAGAAACGGGGGCGAAGCGAGCAAGACATATGGGAAGCGGGCCTCGGACATGGACCCTTCACTAGACTCCGAAGCTCGAAGGGGTTCGTCTCGAAATGTCGAATGATGGATTGACGTGTGGGACCCTTGTAATGCTACTCTATGTTGGTTCCTGGGTTGTTCAAAATGCCAGGGTATGGCCCCATTGTTGGGACGCGTTCCCATAGGCGCGGGAACCTAGTAGTTTCTCGATAGTCAGAGCTTGGATCAAGGGGCGAGAGGAGGTCCACGTCTTGTTTTTTATTGAAGTAGCATCGTGGGCTCTCTTTAGCCCCGTTTTGCAATCAGGAGATGACAGGGGAATAGATCCTATCGGTTCAACGGTTTCCTCATCCGGTAGATATACGACCCGCTTTGTTTTGTCGGATGGATCTTTAAACAATGAAACCTGCAGGCCTTTCCCTCCTCGGTTATTTCTCATCTCCCGTTCGGCTTATACTTAGATCCCGCACCTCCATTTCGAAGCGAATGTGGCTTGGTCTTGGATACACCACACGACTACAGCAGCAGCAGCCATGCCTGTTGATAAGGAGCTATGGGGTGAATACGCCGCAGGCGCATTCATGATACTCCTACGGTTCTTTGCCAGGTGGAAAGTCATTGGCCTCGAGAACTTTGGAATCGAGGATATCTTTATGTGTATCGCTCTGGTGACATACTCTGCCATCACGGCTCTCATCCACCTCATCACGCAGTACGGCAGCACAATCGGCCAGACCCCCGAGTCGGTATACCTCCTCACGGATGAGCAGGTTGCGAGTTTTGTCATTGGGCAGAAGCTCACTTTTGCTGACTGGTTGATTTATCTTCTCTACATTTGGTCCCTGAAGTCGACGTTGCTGGCTATGTTTGCGAGGTTGGCTAAGGATCTTCCTCGGGAGGAGATGATTCTCAAGATTGTTATTGGGTATACGGCTTTTGCTTTTGTTGGCGCTGCGATCTCGCATATTTGTGTTTGTTTGCCGGTTCACAAGTCGTGGCAAGTGGTGCCGTATCCTGGAGGTAAGTCACAGTGTTCGCTAACTCGAAGTTCAATAGCTGACTGTCTGTTATAGATGCCTGCGCATTGCGAAATCTCAATTACTACCTCGTCAGTTTCTTTAACGCCAGCTCCGATCTCGCTATTATCGCCGTCCCCGTTCCTATCATCTTCAAAGCTCGAATTCCCCTCTGGCGCCGTCTCCTCCTCGCCTCGCTCCTCTGCTCGGGTATCTTCGTCATTATCGCCACCATCCTCCGCTCATACTACTCCCTCAAGTCGATCACTTTGCTCCCTGTCGCTTCAGGCTGGACCTCACGCGAGACCTTCGTCGCCGCCGTCGCCGTCAGCATCCCCGGTATCAAGCCTCTATTCAGCCGCTCGCGCTGGTTCCGGTTCCGCTCCACCGCAGAAGACCCCGCCTACTACAATGGAAGTCGGAGTAAGAAGGGAACACACGAATTGGTGACTTTCGGAGGGTCTGGTCAGCGTGGTAGGACCGATATGGAAGAGGAGGGAGCTGCTGACTGGAGAGTCAGTGGGAAGGAGATCAAGGGTACGAGGTTGTCATCTGATGGTAGCGAGGATATCATCTTGTCTAATCAGGACGAGCGAGGAATGCCCTCGATATATGTTACGAAAAGCTATACACTCTCATCCGAACAGAGAGGTAGTTCCAGTTAAGAACAAACAAAAACAATTGGTCATGATTGCTACCCTGCGCCTCTACATGTCTTCATCCTATATCAAGCCCTTACTCCTCAACCCCTCAACTAATCCTTCACAATGACCCCATCATAAGAGTACCACAAAACTTGACCCAACCAACCCATCTAAAGAGGATCTAAATCAAGACCAAGGGTCCCAAGCCCCCATCCCATCTCGTGAAGTTTGCGCTGTTCTTCTCTCAAAAACTTTGCCACGCCAAGATGCAACTCCTTCTCAGCCAACTCGATAGCTCTCGAGTACCCCGTGACAAAGTCTGGTATGGCTCCCTTGCTGAGGAGGAATCGTAGCATCTCCATCCTGCCTTGCTCTGCAGCCCCCTCTAGTGCTGTGCGTCCCTCCTTGTGTGCCCCTGGGGCATCGATTTGGGCGCTCTTATCAATTAGGAGCTTTACGAGTTGTATGTTCCCCCGAATCGCGGCACCTTGTAAAGCGGTAACACCGCCGACGTGGGCTGGGGGCGCGTTCACATCTGCACCCTCACTGAGAAGCAGATCGACAACTTCCATGTTTAACTTCTCAGCAGATGTGGCGCCCTGAAGAGCGGTCCGGCCGTACCATTCCGCCGCGGGAGCATTGACGTCTGCCCCCTGTCTCAATAAGAATTCGACAATGCCAAAATCTGGATCCTTGGAAGACGAGGCAAGTTGAAGTGGCGTGTGAGGAAAGTAGGACTCTTTATCCGCGAAAACACCCATTACGAAACCGGAGGAGTCGACATGGCTAAGAAGCATGTGCTTCGTGGGCTCCTTGTACTCGTAAATGTCTTGAGACCGGATTGGACTTGGCAAGAGCATCTCGGGGACCATTGTGTCGCCACCAACTGATCTTGGGCAGCCGTTGATCTGTGCACCGTGTTGCAGTAAAAACTGAATAGCATCTGAGTCTTTCTTTAAGACTGCTAACTGAAGCAGTGTCATTCCCTCGTATTTGTCCTCGGTTCGTGCCCCAGTCTGGAGTGCCAGGTCCAGACAATCAAGTTGACCGCAGTCGAGCAGCTCATGGAGAAGAAAACTGTCTGTGCTGTTGAGACGATTGACTGGTGTACCAAGAGTAAGAAGGTTCCTAAAATTCTTATTCACATCCGCGTTTCTCTTGTCGAATAGTTCATGGTGAAAAACCACACCTTCGAGGAAAGTGGCTCCCGCAGTTGTTGCCCTTGTAGTAACGTCTCCTCCAGAATCAATAAGAAATGAGGCCACCTCCCAACGGCCTTTGCCCAAAGCGGCATAGAGAGCTGATTCCCCATTTGGATGGTCGCTGCTCGGAGGCAGATTTGGAGCTGCTCCTCGACTGATCAGGTGCTGTACTAGGGCAAGGTGACCCCTCCCTGCCGCGAGACTGAGGGCACTTTGTCCTCGTAATCCATACCCATTGATTGGAGTCCCCCCGTCAATGCAGGCATCACACTCGAATATGGAACCTTTTTTCGCATAGGAAGTGAGGAGGTATTGATGTACCCAGGCCTCGTCGTACCCAGACCCAAGAAGGACGCGAAGTAGTGGGCTGGCGTCAAAATTCTGTGCGTCTTGCAAACCCACGAAACGCTGCACTACTAGGGCCGTTTCATCACTAACTTGCGCCCCTGCTTGTAACAAAAGGTAAAGTGTGTCCGCCTGGAGCTGACAGGAACTCAACAGTGGCTCTGATGCGTTGAGATGGTTTCGAAAGGTTACCATCCCGACATTCGGGTTGATTTTCCGCTGTAGAAATGTTCTCGTTGCGGGCAAGTCACCCAACTTAATCGCTCCGCACATTGCTTGTTCTAAGACTTGCGGCGGAGCGATGTCATTAGGAATAGAGATCTTTGAAAGTTCTCGGTTACCCTTCGTCGCTGCTTCGAGGAGTTCCCAGCAGAGAAATATATGGTCGAGTGGATTGCCCTTTAGGTGTCCTCGTAGGAGCGTACGGGTATCTGGAGATATATATGAGGAGAAGATGTGATCTGGAACAAGTGCTCCCGCATCTAGCAGAGTTTTGACTGCGTCGTGGTCACCCCTGTTGATGGCCGACCCAAGGGCTGAATGTCCAGGATAACCCTCCAGCTGGTTGATATCGACCCCGAGACTGATGATCAAGTCCAACATTGAGTGTCTGTGCCAATGAACAGCAAGAGTTAGGGCTGTCAAGTGGTGAGGATCACGTGAGGATGCTGAATCCGATCTGAGATCAACCCCGTGAGACCCGAGAAGTGTTGCAAGCGCCATGCTGTCTGTCTTGATTGCCAATCGGAAAAGCATCGTCCCGAGGGGGCCCGATATGTGTTCGTGGTGACTCTTAACAAGGCTCAAGAACTCACTTGAAGAGACAAAGTCCCCAATCAGACTTATTGCCTCCGCGCTGCTGGACAGAAGTCTATCTGCAGTTTTTGCAATGGCCCTGAGAAATGCGGGGCCAAAGGCGAGGTGCTGTACAGCAGGTCGGCGAGAAAAGGTCAAGAGGTTTGGCACGTGGCCCCTCTTTAATATCCAGCAGATCAGGCGAAGGCTTTCTTTCGCGCCAAGAAGATTGTTGGAGATCATATACACGATCACTGACAGCGCTTGAGCAAGAGAATCGCCTTGCATGACGTCGAGAAGGGTAGGAGGGAAGTTGAGTTGGGCTCGATCCACCAGCCTGGTGCGTGGCACCCCCGGGATCTTCGATTCCGGGGGTGTCAATAGCTCCTCAATCGACTGTATGACTGGGTTGAGAACTGCTGCTTGCGATGGGCTGATGTCGAGCTTCGGTAGGGATTTATGCCGACTATGGTTAGGGGCGAAGATGCCAATCCGCTTGGCGATGTCCACGGCCGCCTCACAACCCTTCAAGGTGAGACCAAAAATATCTGGATAGAAATCATCAGAGAATGAAAGTTTAAGGTTTGCAGGAAGGAATCAAAGTACCTGGGGAGTCCCAGAAGGACTTGAAGGGGTGTTGAAATGGAACCAATGTGGTCAGGTCAAGGGAAGGTGACAGGGGTAACGCCGTTCCATCGCTTTCCATTTGCATTCCGTGGGCATCATTGAAGGATAGTGTCTCTAGCAGGTTGGGAGGAAGCTGATCCAAGCTGCCAAGAAATATGGAGGGAGAAGCGCAGATGGCGTTTCCAGCAGACGGTTCGACGTCCATCTCGACCGGACCAAACTCTTCGTCGACATCCACTTCATCGCTCTGGGAGTTCGAGGAATTTTCCCCTTCGTTGCTGGGTTGAACCTCAGCGATACTGAAGTCCCAGAGTAACTGGGCCCCTGGCTCTGATGGGGCGCGGATTTCGATACGATGCTGGCCGACGGTATCAATACCTATGTCTGGAGGGTGTCAGACGCCAAAAAAATCACTAAAGATGGAATATGCGACTGGGACTTACCGACTGTAGCTTCAGACTGACTACTATCCCTGCAGAGCTTGGAGTATCGGCGGATGGACCTGGCCATACTCTCATGTTTGATGGCCTTGCCGCAAACGTAGATGACGGACTTGAGACCGTTGGCCTCTCGTTCTCGAATCTTGGGTATCAGAATGCTCCATTCTTTGGAACTGATCTTTTTGCAACCACCGAACTTTGCTTTGAACTGCCTGTGTCTGAGGTGACGTTAGGCTCAGTTGTGTTTTTTGATGTGCAGGTAGAAATACTTACGTGACTTCCAAGTTGTACTTCCCGAGGAGAAGTTGGATGACCTCGTTGGCGGTTTTGCCCTCGTGAAGATACCAGCGGTTGACTTCGCGCTCGTAAGGCTTCCAGTCAATTGCCATGTTGAAGGAAGTTGGACAAGATGAGTAGATGGGAAGAAGGTGATGAGAATCAGTGGGTTGGTTTCTGTGCTTGGGTGGTGTTTGATGGAGGACGATACCGCCGCCCAGTCGACGAGATGAGACTCTTTATAACCCACCAGACGCTCTTGCCATTACAGTCAAAACATGCATTTCATGAGAGCAGGCTCTGCGTGGCGAACATTCATTGGGTCTTTTGGTCAAAGGCGACCAACTTGGCTGCCTTTTTTATTTGCACTTTTACCATCCTTGAGAGGGGCCTTTTGGTCAGCTGCTCATACGAGAGGCTGAATTCATGCAGCCAACACAAGTACTTGGGGGTCTTTTGGGCGCGTAAGCCTTGGCACCTGATTGCATGTACCTTTGGTCAGGCTCTGAGATGGCCTTTTGGTCGCCCTTTTGGCTTTTTCAAGGTGAGGATGGACAGCAGCCCTGGACGAGACTGGGCTTTGGTCATACTGGGGGCTTTTTATTGGGCAATTATGGCTTGGATGAATGAGACCATGCTGAGCAAGGGGAGCTGATCTCGAGTGGGCTTGAAAGAAGAACCTGGGACAGAAGAACCTGCAACATTGTGGCTTAGCAGAGACGGATGGGCGTCTAGTAATGACCTCTAATGAGTTGTTTACCAAAGCCACTATATTAGCATTGGAATATGATGATATAATGTATTGGGAATGCGTTGTTATAGTTGAAGCCGGAATAACTGAGCTAGAAGATCGCTATGATTTATGAGAAATGTGCCTTTTGGTATTATTGAAGCCTGGCCCTTGATGGAATAACCGAGCCAGAGGATCGAGTTGTTTACCTCTACCTAGGCACTAGATAGAGGAGATTTATCTGCTAGAACAAGGAGCTAGAAATACGTAATGAGAGGAAAAAGTCAGCAAAAGGATCATGGGTAGCACCTCAGATAATACTTGACACAGCCTTTGCGCAGTTTCAGCTGAACAGCGGAGAGACCCTCACAACCCCATGTCATCACATGACTTTGGGGGCCGAAACAGAAAACCACAATGCGAAGATCATCTTACCTTTGCTCCTCTTTCATGCTGACCCCGCAAGCTGTTTGAATGCCCTCACTCGAGCACCAGATTGTCTTGTTGTTCGAGCCACCGTATATCATAGACTTGCTACTGCGGGGTTAAATCCACATCAAAATGTCCTCACTCAACCTTACCGAACCGCCATTTCCACAAGGAGACACCGAAGATGAGATTAGACGGGATCCAAAACTATGTCGAACTTGCTGGAACCTCTACGCCGGCTCAGCTACAACTGCTGTTCCGCTCCCGGGTATCTCGATGCACGAACACTCTGGCTTTACCAACGCGGCGAAAGCAACCAAGGAAGGCCATGTCGATAAAGCCCCCACCTGGGCAAGCTCTGGCCGCATAGACTACGCCTCATGGCAAATCCAAGTTTACCTCCCTGACATTCCAGGATCGGTGGCATCGGGTTGTGTGTCCTGTCTATTGCTGACAGAGGTATTGAAAAAGCTCACTAACGGGACTGTCGACTTTCAAGACCCAGAGCGTTGGTTGGAGATTATCCTTTGTAAGGGGAATGCATTGAGGGTTAAGCTTGTGAAGGGAGATCCGCCTGATAACTTTGACATGTTCTCGGATGGGCAAGGAGGAGACTGGGATGTTCTCGAGGCTTACGAGTTGTACACTTTACCAGGTGAGTCAAGTAAATCCTATATTGATGTGATACTGATTCATGGTGATTAGGCTCTCCGTGCCCGTGGCCAACCATTGGATCATGCATGACCATCGAGAAACCGGACTGGAGTTTACCGGCGGAGATTGGCGGACGTGCCAGGCACGTCGAGTTGGACCCTGCCTCTGAATCATCCTTTGACAGGATCAAGAGATGGGTCAATATATGCAAAACGGAACACGCCGTCTGCTCTGAAGCCGAAGTCAAGATAACACGAGACCTCCCGAAACGAGTCATCGATATTGGTCCTGAGTCAAACGATGGGATCCACGTTTTTGAACGGGATAATCCCGCCGAGAGAATTGACGAGCCGTACATTGCCCTGTCTCACTGCTGGGGAAAGACTCAGCACTTGGTTTCAAAGAAAGCGACTATTGATGAGCGGAAGAGGAATATTCCGTTTGGAATAATGGCCAAGACGTTTCAGGATGCAGTCACCATCTCGAGGAAATTGGGCATTCGGTACATTTGGATCGATTCGCTTTGTATCATTCAAGATGATGATGATGATTGGCAGACTGAGGCGGCCAAAATGGCTTCCATTTACAATGGGGCGGAATTGGTACTCTCTGCTACTGGTTCGGTGGATGGTAGCGGAGGCTGTCTATTCAAAAGGGATCCGTACGTGACGGTTTCTGGAACTTTCCCGGATGGCAAGCCTTGGGAAGTCTATAGCCGAAAGACCCTTCAACACAGCATCTTCGGGTGGAATGTTGAACGTAACATGGCCAAGGGCTCGTCAAATCCCATCGCCGGTACACAACAGACAGATGTTCAAGATCATCCTTTGATGACTCGAGCTTGGTGTTTCCAAGAGAGGTTGCTTGCGACACGGGTTCTTCACTACACCAAGAACGAGATCGTCTTTGACTGCCTCTCGTCGATGGAATGCGAATGCGGAGCACTGGAAAAACACGAGGAAGACCCGTTGATACCTGCCCGTCGCATCATGAAGACGGGACACAAGTACATTACGGGGACGAAGAGCCTCAGAGCTGGTTGGGGATCGTTGATCAAGCCTCTGGAAGGGAAGCACAAGGAGTTTGATCAACATCATGAACTATGGCGCGACCTCATTGTTCAATACTCTCAGAAGCAGATCACGAAAAGGATGGACGGGTTACCCGCCGTGGCTGGTTTGGCTCACGAGTGGCGTAACGGTTTGACGGGGAAGTACCTCGCGGGTTTATGGGAGAGGGATCTACGGAATCATTTGCGCTGGATGCCTGATGAGGCGGAACCGGAACCCAAGGAGAAGAAACCTGGGGAGAAAGATGAGTACATTGCTCCTACTTGGAGCTGGCTGAGTGTTCAGCGTGGTGTCACATGGGGTGTTGAGAGCTTCATCGACGACAAATTCTTCGTGGAAGTCGACCTAAGCCGTACCGATTGCGAACCCAAGAAAAAGGCCAACCCACTCGGAGCAGTGAAATCAGGCTATATATTCCTCACAGGTCGCATAATGCCCCTAACCTTTACAATCAGAGGCAAAACCGTCTGGCTAGAGAAAAAAGGCCACGAGACCAAGAAGGAGTTCCAAAGGCCCGACAGCATGTCTCGGTTGCGTAACCTACCGGACAATGTGGTGTACTGTCTCAGATTCTGTCGCCGCCCGACCACTATGAACGCGTATGACGATGATTCGGCCCTTGTTTTGGTCAAAGCGGATGCGGAGGCCCGGGAAGGACAGCCGGATGAGGTCCGTGGGTATGAGCATGTGTACCAGCGTGTTGGGTTCATAAGGAATTATATGACCAATGCTTGGGGGCATGAACGTGATTCAGAAGAGATGGGTTTATACGTTATTTGATGCATGGCATAAGTATTGCACAAGTGGTTGTTAGTGGATATTCGGATAGAAATAAGAAAAAAAAGGTTGTGCCCGAGATTTTTCGGGTCCACGATAGCATCATTTCACGAGCCAAGATTTGCCAAGTCGTACTAAAACGAGGGACAATGTCATGCTCAGATCTTGACAGGCTAGTAGCAGCTTAATCTGGGGGACCCTGCTTTTTATTTCCCATTGTCCCTGGACAAGCGTGACAAGGTGCCATTGTCCTGGGCCGTGAATGGACTTTACACTTTGCCTCGGTCTCAGCCATGAGTGTCGGATATTTTGATCTCCGTCCCACAATAGGGCCTTTCACCTGTACGAGATTGGCAGGGGTTACTGCTTGGCTTTTTTAGATCTCGGGATGTTACGCTGTGAGTGATGGGCTTTTTTCCTTTTCCCCTGACTTGTGCCGTGTCTGATGTCGATCTTTTTGTCCATGGCGGTAAAGTTGTCTCGGAAATTCCAAGCTTTGCGGTCCTTTTCGCCCCGTGTCGAGACGCTGTGATTTGACCATCGCACACTAACACGTCGATCACCGTCTTAGAGTGAACCCAGGACTTGGTTCAAGTGGGGGGGAGGCCTTGTGTCGATCATTCAAGATGCAGGACACAGGGGAGTTAAAGACAAACAATGAGTCGCTGTCAAGAAAATAAAGCTTCTTCTTCATCCACTCTCACATTCCTTCCCTCTTTTTCAAGCTTTGTCTTTGGCGAAACCTTGTTTGTAGTAGCAACAATGAACAAGGTTCCGGCCATCACCATTTACAACATGCCACCGAGTCTCCCCAACTGGGACTCGGTGGGCGTCTTTTACGTTACTTTCTGCGCGGTATGGACCACGCTTGTCTTTTCCGGCATGGCATTTTGCCTAGCCAACCGAAACAATCCCATCCTCAGACTACGAGGCTTGCCACTCTCCTTTTCCGCTATCGCGTTTCTTCACTGTTACTGGGTCCTCGGACAGATCGTTTATCCTATTGGGGCTACTGTTCCGACGGTTCTGGCGTATGATATTCAGTATTTTTTCATGGGCATTTGGTTCCCGCTTGGTATCGCTCTTTTTCAAGCTTCTAATGCTCGTTTTTTGCATATTGCGAAATTGCAGAAGCAGTTTACTAGTCCTCATCTGCGGGGCAGCATGGGATGTAATGGGTCTCACAGTTCGTGGCTGTGTAGACTCAGAAACATGAACTATACAAAGAGGATCATGATCTTTATTGGTTTTGGCATGATATTTCAGGTGATTATTTGTTTACTAATCATTCTTTACACAAAGCTGACTATTGTTAGGTTCTTCTTACTGTTGGTATGTGGCTTGCCTGCCGCAAGTACCATCCTACTTTTGGTATTCCTGGCACCGAGATCCGTGGGGAGACGCTGCTGGAGCAGTTAATCGATCTAGGTCGGGGTTGGGAATGGTGGCCATCTGTTCTGTGGCAGGTCATCTGGACTTGGATTGTGAGTTTGTGTTGGTTAACTGAGGGTTCATCACTGACAACTTTTAGGTCGCTCCTATTCTCATCTGGAGAGCTTGGGGGATTCGTGATACCATGGGATGGCGGACGCAGACCATTGGGTGCTGCATCTCCAAGTATGTCGCCTATCTTCTATGGTGTCTATATTCACTGACAATCTATCAGCCTGCATGCTACGCCCATGTTCTTGATTGCAAGCTACGTGCCTGCGTTCGGCAAGGTCAACATGTATTTTGCTCCTAGTCAATGGTGAGTACACTCTTGCAGTCAAACAAGACATCTAGAGCATCACTGACAACTACAGGATCCATCTCTCCGTCTTCATGTTTGAGATCTTCACCGTCTTTGTCCCTGCATGCCAGGTCATCCGACAATGGGCGCAAGCCAAACGAGCCGCCGCTCACAATGCCAGATGGGAGACGGATTCTCAAATCACGACCCTCAGAACGTCTCACTCTATGGAGAGGAAGCACTCTCCCTCTCAGAGTATCACTGAGAAGAGTCAGACGCTGGATTACTCTGACTCTACCATCGGAGATCGGCTTTTCACCATGAGTGCACTCAATCAGGTTCTCGATGATAACCCTGGACCACTCCAAGATTTCTCTGCCTTGAGTGATTTCTCTGGAGAGAATATTGCTTTTCTTACTCGACTTGCAAGGTGGAAGGCTTCTTGGTATGCTGAGCCATCTAAGGAGCAAACTCTTGAGGCGTATAATCGCGCTCTCGAGATCTACGCCGACTTTATCAGCCCCCGCGATGCCGAGTTCCCCCTCAACCTTTCATCACCTGACCTCAAGTACCTCGAAGAGATCTTCGAAAAGGCAACACGCATCCTTTGCGGAGAAGCCCGCGTCGATCCAGCCCTACCATTCGAGATGCCTTCCTCCGCAGGAACAGGCTCAAGCCGTTCACCAACCCTCACAAGCAGAGCTCGCTACACAGGCGAGTTCCCCGACACATTTGGCCCCACAGTCTTTGATGCTGCGGAAAGCCACGTTAAGTATCTCGTCTTGACAAACACGTGGCCTAAGTTTGTCAAGGAGATGCAGTCTAGAAGACGCTCGAGCGAGACTGCTCGAAGTGGCTTTTCTGATGAGTCTGATATTACTCTTACGAGTCGTGTGTCTAATAAGGTTGCTACCTTTGTTCGTTCTTTGGTTTAAAGCGTGTGGATAATCTTTGCTCTTTTTATATGTGATTATTAGTCTTGGCTCAACGCCTGTTTTATTGTTCTCTTCTTGTATCTAGTTTTCTTCTATGTATTACGATTTGACATAGCGAATCTATCTTAGTATCTACCACGGAGTATTTCTGTTGCTTATTCGTCTTGACTTGCTGGCAATAGCATACTGTCTCATGAGTTAGACTCTCGCTGAAAACCGTGATGCGTCATCGAGGTCTTTCGGCTCGGCCAGCCTGCCTGAAGTAGCTTTATAATGAGGTTCAACCCTTTCTCTCCCACCTAAAAGCACATTCGTGTGCTCAGCGTAATCGAGTGGTTAACTCTTCTTTAATTCCGTACCTAAAACCTAATATCTCTTCTATCCGCAGACCTAGAAACCACTCTTTTTGGTTCGATTCCCAATGATTGACCCGAGGTCACTTCTTTTGCGGTTAGGTATCAACCAATGATTGGAGATCATGACATCGTGAGGTTAAGGATAATGTGAAATAAGATGGCCAAGAAGACAGTCTTTGACACGATTGTAAAGGCATTCAATCTGACCCGTCAATGATAAGAGGTTTATAAGGGAGGTTAACCTTACTACTCCCACCCTAAAAGCACACTCGAGTGCTCAGCGTAGTGGAGTGGTTATCTCTTCCTTAATTCCGCACCTAAAACCCTATTCTTCTATCCGCAGACCTAAAAACCACTCCATTTTTTGCTCCCCGTGTTCGAGAATACCCAAAATCATCTTTCTTTTCGGTTTAATACCTGCTTGCACATCTGAGCCCCCTAATCTCACCGCCAAGAGCTCGTTTGCGTTTTCAAGGGCCCCAAGCCGAAGCCGCCAAGTACCACGAACGTCTTGTGGATAGTTTCTGACACTTCTTGCAACTTCCTTGAGTCTTCCAATAATCTAAATAGTGGCCTTGCCTACCAGTCTCGTTTCTACCAATCCACGGTCAGTATACATCTCTCATTCTTCCTCTGATTCATAAATCACCGTCAAGCGAGAATTGGTTCCGCGTTCGAGATCAATCCACCTATCCCTTCTCACTCTCCCGTTTCTCTTTGCCCCGCACTGACAGCCTGACTGATCCTCTTCGATCTTGATTTTGAGAACCTCTTTGATGAAATCATACTGAAGGGAAACCACCATTATACCGACTGCGAGGAATAACAACCATATGAACAGCTTGCCCAGACAACTGATGACGTGTAGGATGAGGGATATGACGGCAAAGGACGTAGCAGGAGCAGTTTCAATGGCCACGGAGTCAATGGTTTGACTCATGTAGCGAGTCAACATTTCCATGATCCAGAAGCCTTCAATGATTTGAGCCGGAAGAAGAAGACTAGAAAGTATGACGACGTTCCGTTGGATATTTCGTGATGTGATGTTTCGGAACACTGCGGCCTCTGGTAGCCATTTAAAGCACCCACATGGTTCGCAGTAGACGCTTTTGGCTGCTGGAGATGATGTAAAATTGTAGAAACCGATGTTTGCTGATGCGGTATTGTTCTTCTGAGACCAGCCTGCGGCGGTGCGTCTGCGCCTGCTCGTGTTGTCGACAGGATTCTCAGGGTCCTGTAGGGAGTCTGTTTGAGAGAACACAAGGATGAAATTGAGGAAGATAACGCAAAGAAAGACCCAAAAGACACTCCAACCCATGTATTCAAACACCTGTGGGTCTTGGACTTCATCGTGTGTTTCCGAAGTTGTGTTGTTCATCTTGGGCGTCAAGAGCGAGCGTGAGTGGGGAATGGTGGGAAGTGGTTGGGTAAGAATTAGAAACAGCCCGAGAGATGGACGGAGGGGGGCTTTGTACTTATGTCTTGTTTGCTGCCTAGCGAGTATAAACTTTGTGGTCAACTGTTGGGATGGAGTCATCTTTGAGTGACTTGCAATAGAGTTTTCACGATGCATGGCACCTCAACACTCGTGTCTCTGAATTATAATCACCTTCTCTCTATTGAAATTCTGCCTAAAACTTTGAGCATTACCGTTTATTCAGCATACGCCAAGTCGTTGATCCATCTTCTTGAACCACCTTGCACGAGAACTTGACTATGCCAAACACTGAGAGCAAGCTCATCGATATGTCGTTCCGAAAAGGTTCCCTGGGACTTCTATATCCGCCAGAACCAAGCCAAACTCCAGATCAACCTCACTGCCGTTCTTCTCATATCTAGTTTCTGCTGCGAATCTGCAATATCCCTTGTTCAGGTCCTTGATGTTGAGCTTGAGAAGTTCCTTGGTGTATGTCCACTGGACATCAAGTATGACCGCGCCAATGCCAAAGATTCCAGTCCACATAGTAAACAAGAAGAGAATAGCAGGGAGATTGAAGATGTAGCGCAGGACTGGGGGTTCGAAGTGGGAGGTCACTCCAGTCCACTCTGTGAACCTGTTGGTGCTAACGCTAGTGAATAGTTGAGAGATCCAGTAGCCTTCGACGAGTTGCGCTAGGAGGAGAAAGCTGGAAAGAGTGACGGCTAGGCACTGAATACCTCGCGATGTGATTTTCCGTGACATAAAGTCCCGCCGCGTGACCTCGAGGGCATTCTCGCTTGCTGGGGCGTTGTTGTGTGTTGGACAGTCGCACGACTTGTAGAAGGCGCGGTCAGCCAACTGCCAGAGTGTCCAGACGAGATTGAAGAAGAGGAGGAATAAGAATATCCAGAAAGCATTCGTTGTTAGGTATTCACTAAATGGCTCGCCTTGAAGCCCCTGGAAGGCCTCTGAAAGAGTTATTGCCTCTGTTGTTAGGGTCATGGCGGACGTCGTTATGAGTGTGAGTATGGAAATAATGTGAAAGGTTTTTGGTGTTGGGAAATGGTTAGAAGCAGCACTGCGTATGGAAGGGGAAGGTCCTGTATTTATGGATGGTTTCTAGCAGAGGATTTGTTGTTATTGATGCCTAGCGGAGATAAACCTTGGGATAGACTCTTGGTATGTAGTCACGCGGTTACAAGAGTTTAAAGATGTGTCACCTCTTAACATCTGCCACTTATCATTATTAGTAGTCTCTCTATCAGAACGTTCCAAACCTATACCAGTTTGTTTCAAGCGAGAGAAATACGAATGATTGGCATCCATGGCAGACGAGAGAACCGTTTTGGCAATGATAGAAGTAGGGATAATGGGTGAAGTGAGTCTCAATATCTTGACAGAGAGTTCGGTGAATGTTGGGATTGAGACGGTGACATTATTAACCTGATTTACATGCACGACAAGTGAACCTTAGAACCGCCGGGAATCTGAGCAGCGAGGAAAGAGGATTAAATGACTAAAGTTATGCCCTCTAGATGATGCATATCAAATGCTGTCCATCCACATACTCCAAACAAGGAAACTCATCTTCTCCTTCACTGGGACTTATAAACGTTGCCTCCGGGTCTTTGATGACTCCCCTGGCAATCCCAATGCGCTTGAACGTTCCGATCTCGCCATCGACCAACTCCAATAGCAAGACAAAGATGAGGCCTTCGCACACGGTGGTGACCCTTCTTCCTATCATGCAGTACAAGTTTGGCTCAGATTCCTTATTCCTCTCGGATTCTGGAGTATCGAAGTAGACATGCGGTTTGGCATCATACTTAGTCGCAGCTTCGACTTGGACACCGTTCACCACCATCTTCCAGTCGTCTGGGTGTATCAGTGACAACTTCTTTAGATGGCCTCGTAGATGAAGCCATCCGCCTCGTAGCATACCCCAAGTGTCCTCGGTGACATAATCCAGATGTATCTTTTCCACCTTGATGAGTGACAGACCATCCATTATTCTCTCGGCCGGCCATACACGCCCTACTGATGCCACCCATGACCAAGTAGGAGCCCTGTAGGTAGTTGGTGTTGAAGCTCCCTGGAAGCCGTCAATGCACCAGAGCATGTCGAGCTCCAAGCCACCACGCCACATTCCAGCAACGTACTCATCTTGCATCAGGGTTCCCATGCTTCTCGCCAGAGCAGAAAGAGCGATCAGTCTGTCACTGGGGAATGTGAGCTTGCAGGTTGCGTATAGACGAACAACAGTGCCCCAAGTTTTCAAGTAGAATCCCTTCTCACAGCCTAGACGTGCAAACGACGACTTGAGAAAAATGCCCGAGGATTCACCAGACTCAGCTAGTATGCTGGCGGAGGCATCCGATGAGGCATCCGATGCGAGCTTTTCCCTGCATTCCCATATCAAGTGGCGCTTGCCGAAATGCAAGATGCGAGGGGCGAGAAGACGTTCTTGAAAAACCCATGCGCGTGTATTTAACGGTGACCGTGTGACCTCGATATTCCAATATCGATCTTCGGATATCAAATAACGAGAGGTGATGCCTTTAAAAGTGCATTCTATTATTTCGGGAAAATATGACTTTTTTTCATCGCGAGTGCAGAATAAGGAGTGGGTGGCATCTGGGGCGTCGCCAGCAGAGATGTTGCAGAGGGAGTTGGAGTATACTTTACTCATGAGCGTCACCTCTTGATTCCAGTCGACAAGATTGTCCCCCTTTTGTATGATGCATAGAGAATCGATCCAGAGGTATTGAACACCCAGGCTGCGGGTAACGTATAGTGCGTCTTGGTATAACTGGGGTAGTTGGGACGAGGGGATTCCCTTGACCATCTGGGCGTAGTTATCCGTCGTCAGCTTTATGCAGTCGACAAGACCCCAGCAATGACTCAGAGTCATGTACGGCCCAGTGAGACGGTTGGTTCTCGTTTCTACCAGCGTGCACAGCGGGTCTGCATCTGCCTGAGATCCGCAGTCAAGGAGCCGGGTTGGATACCAACTCGTTTCAGTGTTGATATGATTGCATGTTGGGTGGTTCTTGACACAGTCAGAGATCCATTCCTTCGCCATTGATAACGTCTCCGGGGACTTTGTGCTGTCTGGAAGCCGTTTCACAGCATCCGTCGTCGAGGATTCTACAAAGGTTAGACAACGAATTCCGGAAATAGGTGCGTAATTGGTACCATCTAGATGCCGAAGTGAGAAGTACGTACAGTCCTGCCGCCCACGAGATCTGAGAAACACCGAAGGATCAATGAAGATGGATAATGATTGATCATGGCTCAGCCTATTATACAGTATGGCCGCTCTAGTCCATCTCTTTTTAGGCTTGTTGTCCCTGGGTGATAAACGGTTGTTGTAGTTGGGGGTAGTCTCTTCATCGGAAGGGTCTAGACGTTCCCATATCCGACTGCAAACAAAGCATCCGTCATCAGCCGATTGTTTGAGCGTCTGCTTGTCCCGGTGGGATGGCTTGATGCTTGATGAAGTCTGGTCGTTGGGTTCCGGAACAAGCAGCGCCCTACAGGATTTACAGACCGTGACGGAGGGTGGACGGTCCATGTTGTTTAATTCTTTGGTCTGGAGAGATGCTCGAGTGCGTCCGTCTATTCAGCCGCACATGGGGGGATGCGGTGGGTTTTATCCTCGCTTATTAGCCGCTGGGCTGTTGATGGAGCCTGTCTGGTGTAATCACAGCCAATGGTAGATCTTCTCGGCGCAGGACTTGGTGGCAGTGCATGCGGTGCTGACTTGTAATGGAGCGAATCGAAGCAACCGCTCAGGCCTTCTTGGGGATATCCGAGACCGTACTCAGAGTTATCAGGTAAATGCTTGATGGAGGTCGGTGGAGGCCGCACGAATCTATTTGTGTCGGATATATATATGGTATCAAGGCATTGCCTAAACAACGTAAACCACTTTCTTCTCCTCGTGAAACCGCTCCTCAGCCCGCCGACGCCAACTCGTCGGAGAAAACCAAGACCAAGTCACATTTTCCCCCTCTAACAATCCCAACCTTTTGTAATTCGTCGACGTTGGTGATTCTTTTCCAAGAACCATGTACCAGTCATGACCCCCAATCTTGGCCAGTCTCATACAGAGAACGACGGTTCCGTCGACCATATCTTCGGGATGATCGGGGAAGAAGCTTGTTCCTTCACCACTGTGGTAACGGACAAGTGTGTGGATGATCTCGACTATTGGTTCATCATCCCACATGGATCGTCTTTGAGTACGGCGTATTCGTAGTGTGGCAAGTGACGTCCAGCCAGAAAGTGTCAACACAGCCGAAGATATTTCTCCTGTCCTCTCCAAGTCTTTTGGGTCGCAATAAGCATTGTCGACGTTTGCGTATATCTCCTGGAGTTCAGACCCAAAGTAGGATCGAGCCTTGTGCTGGTAGACTATCTCGCCGACAATAGAAGCCCACGACCAGCTTGGAGCACGCCATTCTTTTGGTTTGCCGTCCTTCATGCAGCCTTGCTTGTTGTCGCGGGTCCAGAGTAGGCCCTCGACCGTGTTGCTGCGCCATAGCCCGGCCATGTAGTCATCGTTGAGGAGCCCAGATATTCGACTTGCGAGACCAGAGAGGGCTGGAAACACATCGCTCTCGTGTGTTAAGTTTCCCATCACGTGTGAGTATCTCTGTGCAATAGCGTACCAAAGGTATCGCAACTGCATCGGTGTGACATCACTAGTCTTGATCGATTGACTACTAACGAGCCTTCGAAACTCGAGATCATCGCTTGGTTTGTCATGATCTTTTCCACAGTCGCAGGAAACGCAGGTCCGACATTCCCAAACTAGCTCTCTCTTAGCAAAATGAAGCATTCTAGGTGATAGAAGGCGTTCTTGGAAAACCCATGCGCGAGTGAGAAGAGGCCACTCTTCTTCGTTCTCTTTTGCATTGGTACTCTCATGCCAGTGGTTGATGGATTCCCGGCTGTTTGGGTCTGCGAGACGCACCCATATGTCATTGATGAGTCCATGGCCCAGTTCAGATGCGGAGATGCACTCCAGATAGACAGTTTCTTCTTCATCTTCGGGGTGCAGACCTTCTTGGTGACCGGAGGACTTTGTGGCAGCGATAGTAAGTAGCGAATTCTCATAGATTGAGGCCATCTTTGGAAGTTGTCGTTGCTTGTCTTCTGGCGAATCTTGCATAATGCAAAGAGTGTCTATCCAGATATATCGCAGTGAGAGGCGCCGACAGACAGAAACGGCCTCTTGAAATGTCTTTGGAAGCGCCTCCATTGGGATCCTGGATTTGAGTGCTTCTATTCTCCTTCTGTGTCTGGAGGGGTTGGTTAGAGCCCCATCGATGACTCAAGCAGGCATAATATCCCAGCTGATTCTGCATCTCGACAAGTCGGATTATTGAGTTCTCTGAAAGGCCCACGTCAAGGACACGGTCGGGTAGGGTTTGTGGTTCACTCTTGTTACAGTGCTCGTGCTCTGTAGTACATTTCATGATCCAACATTTCATCCAATGCAAACTAGCTTCTGACCTAGTGTCATCGACATAAGCCTTCGGTGACGATAGTATGGGTAAATCAGGTCCCTTGCCGAAGCAATAGAAGCTAAGACTTGGCCAGTGGGTATGAACGTTACCCGTCTCAACTTTAATTGTTTTTTCGTAGCGGTCCCATGTGAGAGTAATCTCGTCTCCACGTTGATATCGTCTCCATGAATGGAAGAAATCGGAGGTGTCTTTCGGCGGGAAGAACTGACGGACGGCTGCTGATATGATGGCACATGTAGGGCAATTGCCTCGATTCTGAAGAACCTTGGCGTAGCTCATCGAGATTTGAGAATGGTAGGTGTTGAGATTGTGACAGATCTCGCAGATCGGCTTCTTTTCAGTCCTCCTGAAGGATTTTAAGCCCCGTTTGATGGCCTTCAAAGCACTCTCGATCTGAGACATGGACCACGTCAAGTCGCGCGTAGCCCGTCTCAGTTGCCCTGTTAACAACCATCTAGGAATTCTTCGTATATAGGCACGGCCCCATATCCTTTCTGCAGCTCGATTAAACAGGCCAAGAACAAAAGAGGCGAGAAATTTGGCGGTATATATCACTAGGAAGCAAACTAGAAGTGACAGATACCGGTGTTCTTCAAGAAAGTTCGGGTTCATCGAAATGAGAAGATAGCCGATAACCAGCCAAGGGGCCGCTGCCACGATGAAGAAGAGAAGGGTAGATGCCGCCATGGAGAGAGATTCTGATAGTGCCTGCACGAGGAGTTGAAATGCCTCTTGGCTGGCTTCGTAGGCGATAGAGATGGCCAAGTGTCGACCCCCTGGAGGGTAGGCGTCTTGTATGTGATCAAATGGCTCCATCAGAGGTAGTTGGTAGGATTAACCCTCAATCTTCTGTCATTTCGGTAGTTTGGAAGGTGTTTGTTGAGCTGAGTTGTCAGCTGGAAGGGGTGTCGCAGATATCAATATTGTGGCTGGGTTAGTCGCACTGCGCCCCAGTAATAGGCAACCGGGCTGGCTGGCCTGGCATTGGTTGGTCCAGTGGCTTGTGAGCACTTGTGAGTAGGTAGCCCAAACTTCAACCGCTGTGGTCAATTTGGGAGAGTTAAATACGTGAGAACGGGGAGGCAACGTGCTTAGTTTTTTCAAGTTTGAAGTTTTTTTGTTTAGTCTGTTATAAAATCAGTAGTCCTACTAGTAATTTCAACCAAGCCAATTGCTTGGGGGAAGTAAATTCTGCTGAGACGCGACTGGGCTATTGCAGTATTTGTCTATTTCTAACTTCTATTTGTCTACTGGAACTTTGTCTCTTTGAATCTAAGAGAGAAGGTTTAACTGTCCTTATAGACAACTCTTTCAAGCCAGGCCTAAATCTATCCTCACAGCCCGCTCAACTCCTCCTCACCCCATTTTGAACCAACGGCTTCATCGTCGAAAAAGCATACCTAGCAATCTTCCACTCCCCCTCCACCTTCTTCATAATAAACAACTCCTGATTAGAATGCGGCTCCGACTCCTTTGTAGCCTTCATAGTCTTTGTCCCCGAGGCAGTCGTCCTAGCAAACGCCCACTCTGGAGACATGACGACTATCTCGTCGATATGAAACGTGACTTCGAGTTCGATACTGCCAAAGATACGTGTGTAGGCTTCGTGGAGACCCTTTGTGCCGGCGCTGGGGGTGAAGTGTGGGGGGAGGATTACGCCGTCTGATGTGTAGAGGTTGACTGCTTGGTCTACGTTGCCGCTTTTGAGGGCTGCGCCGTAGGCGTGTAGGGCAGCGGTGATTTGTTCAATATCAGAAGACACTTGAAGAGTAAGTTAACTGTTCTGGCCTCACGACTTCTTAGACACTTACTATTAAATAAGTTTTTGAACCAAGTCGATCTATCGTCCTGAGTTGGTAGAGGTCCCCTTTCTGTACTGGGCAAGTTCTGTTGGAATACTTTTTAATAGCTAGACATGCGTGAATTCCATTCAACTCTTTATAGTAGCGCCCCTTCTCATCTAAACCCCGTCCACTTCTGGGTAAGTGGGGTCCTGATTGTTCGTTCCACTTCTTCGACTTGGATGAGGGAGATGGTGATAATCATCTCAAAAGTGGGGGTTGACCCAAGAGTGGGCAACCTCTTCGATCAAGTTCGCACGCCATGAATGGGAAAGATAGAAATTCCAGCTAGAAGCCCAGTAAGATAAATAATGTGGCATTAAATAGCAGTGTGGGTTCCCAAATGGATTAGTGAAATTCAGAACCTCGGCGTCCTCAACAAGCCTCACTTTTACATATATGACCTGAAATACTCCATCGCTGAAGCCCAAGTGGGACCAGAAAACTCTCCCGACAACCACAAATTACCCTCCAAGTCTCTCCCCATGATCGTGACCATATTCATCGTAACCATGCCCGTTCCCAAAGACTGCGAATGGTAGTAGATAGGATGTCCCGGCTTGGCACCGGGCCTATTCTTGTCTGAGGGCTTGACGATAGCTGGACTAAAGTCAAACTTGTCCAGGAACCCAGCCTTGCTCCAGTTGGTTACCACCATAAGGACCGAGTCGACGCCCTTGCCTAGCACGAGTGGGTTTCCTGCGTCCATCATGGATCGGTAGGCGTACTTCATTGTAGCCTTGAGTTGCTCCTCCGTGCATTGTTCATCAAGGGCTGCTCGAGATCTAAGCGCCATCTCTCCTGTGGGGGCGGTAAGTGCTTCACCCGCCTGACAGAGAAAAATAGCCGAAGAGGTGATATTCTGCACATAGGCCGTATCATCCCGAAACACAGACTTGACTCGAGTCCGAGGGTCGATCACGAGAAGATTGGCAATGTGACGGTGAGAAGCTAGACCACTAGCCACCACCTTGTTGCAAAATGCCATGATGACGTCGTTTTCAGACACAAAGAGATCGGCGTTTCCTTTGAGAGCGACATGGTCCTTTGCCTCTTGGACGATAGCGTCAATGACTTTCTTCGGGATGCAGATCATGCGTGCGTCAAGACCCTTCCACCAAGTTTCGACTAGATGTCTTAACGCCCACACAGGAATTCTCCAGCCGGTGAGTTGGGTGTCTGCAAGCGTGGGTTTGACTGTCGTCTCATCATTGTAGAGACCTGCCATAGGATCATCCTTGTGTCCGACAAACGGCGCAACCTCCTCTGGCTTGCCGGCGAGAATACTTTGCCACCCCTTCAAGATTGCTTTTAGGCCGCCAAGATCGCTGGTAACGTGGTTAAAGTTGATAGAGACGAGTGTACCATCTGTAAAGGTCACCACGTGCAGAGAAAACTGTGGCACGTCTTTCTGGAAGTAGTCCTGGATGGTTCTAGGTGCGCCAGGACCCAAAGCCAAACCAGCAAATTTTCGAGCGCCGGGAAATGTGGTGGGCTCTGCCGTGGCGGCTGGCAGTTTTGACGCCTCTGGGTGCTCGGCCATGGTGATGTCATGATGCTCCTTCGTAAAATGAAGAGACGGTCGTTCCTCTGTGAACTCACGCGGGACGTGAACTTCAGTTTTACCGTCAGGCTGTGCATATTAGAAGAAGCCCCAAAATTATTCAGCCTTGTGCTTACGCGTAAGCGAAGCCTTCCTCCAAGCTTCCGCCATCCCTCCCTTTGAAAGAGTTGGGACAGACTGTCTCCTAGCATGTCGGGGTCGAGGACTTCATCGTAGCGGAATGTCCATATCATAGTATAGTCACGCAAAGTGGCTGTATCGTCGAACGGGTGCATTGGCAGCACCTCGTCATCAGGGAACACAGGTGGTCCCTGAGAGGAGCGGCCAAGTAGCCAAGAGAAGAGTGAAGCCATGGCGATAATACACCAACTGCAACACTTGGAATAGTTGACGAGCACCCCTCAAGACGATGTTGGAGTAAGAAGCTGTTCGAAACAGATGATGATGAAGAGGTTGGGGGCGGTGACTGTCGGAGACAGGAAGCCACTCGACGCCGTGATTCAGCCAAAGATTATAATTGGCCTTGGGTGATTGGAGTCCGTCAGCCCAACTGGTCCGTGAAAGGAAATGGCTTCGCCAGAAGTGGAGATAAGATTTGGTGGCAGGGGCCGCGGATATTACGGGCTATGATAATTGTCCGGGGAAATCAGGCGGTTAATATATGGCGGTGTTTTTACCTATATTTGGTGTAGCGTACATCTTATGCGAATATGCCATGTGAGATTGTTAGATGTGGGCCTCTTCGCTTTCGGTAAGATATAGCGATCTTCTAGCCAAGTTATCTCGGCTTCGACTATGATAAAGAACACATTTTGTAAGACATAACAAGGTGTAGATAACGTATGGCGAGGGCTGGCCTCTTGAGAGTTAGGTAGTCTAAAATTGATATCGGCCGCCAATTACCAGTAAAATATCAAGCCTAGGTGTCTCTAAACTTTAGCCCTTTTTGACCGCTGGATTCTTATCCAACTTTCCCTTGATATAGTCTCGAAACCTGTCCACTATCTCCGGGTCCTCGAGCTCCCGAGTCCTGGGGTTCGGCAAACGCGATACAAATCTCCTCTCTCTCTGACCAAGTTCGCCTCCACGTAAATCAGCCAACCAGACTCGACACCTCCTTGACTTGCGGCTGTTGGCTAACTTGTCGCGCAGTATATCAAGGATACTCACCCAGCTGCCGCTTTGTAAGTTGATTGATATTAGTCCAATAAACTCAACGTTTGAAGATAGAGCCTTGCAAAAGTTTTCAAGTTCATCCTGGCTTAGACTGAAAGTGTTGATGCTGACGGTTTTGATTCGTGGCCAGTTTATGTTTGCCAGGACAGCTGGCATGTGTGGTAGATGCATCGACGTATGGCCAGTGCCGTCGCTTAGACCAGTGGTGCTAGTTGTAGCATTAACATGTTCCAACTGTTGATTTGAAAGCACCGAGTTAACGTATATTTCATTGTAGACGTGGTCCTCGGTGAAGATGAATTCTCCTTGGTCATGGCGGCCACTCCTTTCAACCTGGAAAACCTCCAGATGTTGGCATGCTGCCGACAATTCTTCCCATGCCGGAGAATCGAGACTCTCGTCCTCGCCGGGGCACAATTTCTCGAAGCTGTTTAGTTCAGGCAAGCAACCAACCGACAGGTGCCTCAGTATCACTCCAGCCTTGTGCATGGCTATAGGAAGTTCAGAGAGAATCTTTGCCTGATGGAGCACGACGGGGCTCCCCATATCGTACATCTCACGCCAGGTATGTGCCGTGGGCATAAAACTGGCGAGTTCCGTCTTGTCGGTGAGAATCTTGTAGGCGTCGTACCGGTTCGGTAACCCGTCGGGGTCGAAACTGTTGTGTATCCTCAGGGCGAGGGGTCGGTTTAGTCGAGAGGCCATCGATGACAAAGTTTTGACAAAGGTTCGGGATTGGATCAAGTCGTACTGGGATCTTTGAAGTTTGACGTATTCTTTGTAGCCCTGACAGAATATTCTCCAGAATTCGAGTGCTGCCTTGTCTGGTTGGTACGTTCCCTTTGGTTCATAGATCCGGCCATCTTTTTCGTCATCCGAAGATAAGTACTCCGGCCCTTCCCCGGGTTTGACAAAATAATCCCACGCATTGTATATCTCCTGGTAATTACCTGTTCGAAGTTGATCCGGGCCAGATTCTAGGTCCTCCTCATCGTCAACGTCGATGGGCCAATCTACGGCGTGATTCAACTGACCAAGATCTCCCATCCTCCAGATGGCGAACTGCCTGAAACTCTCTGCCAATTCGATTGGGCGGTACTCAAGTGACACCTGGATGCCCATGACACCACTGGCGATGTATGAGTTCGCGAGGAGAATCTCGGCGCGATCCAGAGATTCCTGGTCAAGTTTCGAATTGAGAAACGGGCAGAGGAGCGGTGAAGCGAGTGTGTTGAAGAGACGACAGACTTGACGTGTGTTGTATATCGTGAGAAGTGGCTCACTTGCATTCGACATGGATTGGACTTTGGAGGGCCAATAGATGTTGCTATTGTTCCTGACCTCAATGTCTTGGTGTTTGAAGTAGCCGAAGATTTGGGTAAGGATCTCCATGGGTAGGTCAAGAATATTGAGGCTTCTCAAGGTGTCGCGTGAAAGATCCATGGCTCTTTTTCTCAAGGCGTGGCGGTGAAAATCAAGCTGGCAAACTGCCTGTCTGAAGGCGGTTTCGGCCTGTTCCGCCGTTGGGTTGTCAAGGTGGCTATCCTCAGCGTTGTCTTCTCGCTTACTCTTGTCGCACTCGTCGATGCGGCATAATTCGCGGTAAATGTCCTCGAGTGAGCCCAATGAGTCGGGATCAGGCCACTCCTCGGACGGGGATTTAATCGGACAGACTTGATGCACTTCCATCATAAGAGGATAAGGGTGCAGAAGAGGAGAGATGGGAAGTGTCCGAAACTACCAAGGATGGATAACCTAGCCCATTAAATAACCATCATGGGAATGGTTTGTTTATACCCCTGTCTCTGTGCCCGTCTTACTGCCTGACTCCAGGCACGAAAGCTCCACCCGCCCTCTTGGTCTCGGTTCCGCATAGTTATCCATTGCTAATGGAACGGAACATGCGCCGAGGGAATTCTATTGCTTCATATTTCCAGCTTGTGATTGTAAGCTCAACTGCCCAGGTAAGTTACCTATCTTGTACCTGCCTCCGAGGATGGGCGTTGAGCGCCTGCCCAAATTGCACGACCTAGGGTTGAGAACTGACGCCTTAGGCCTGAACTCCCCACCTACACCTACCTATGCGGCGCAGGGCGTCGCAGCCACAAAGCTCATTGCATTTTCATCACAACCCCTCCAATGATGTTCAACGTGAGATGGTCCTAGAATGCCTTGTGCGGCTGAGTTGTCGGGCTGGCCAGCGCATGCCCAGAGCCCAACCAGGCTGAGCAAATACCCTGGCCTGCATGCAACTTCCCCGCTCCATTTCTACCTATGTCCCGACCCTTCTTCTCGAAGCCATCACCACAGTTCCATAATCATCAATCCGATACGAGCTCTGTGTAGCCGTGCACCATGGCTGAGATTCAACCTGTTTCGACAGATGGGCGACCGCCTTCGCTCGACGAAGACGGGCTCTGTCTCCTCTCCCTCGACGGCGGAGGAGTCCGGGGTCTGTCATCACTGTACGTTTTGAAGAGGATCATGGACCAAGTCAACGCCGGTCGCGACGCCCATGTACCACCTCGGAAACCTTGCCAGGTCTTTGATCTCATCGCAGGCACAAGCACAGGCGGGTAAGTATTGCTATCTCCCAGTTGTAACCATGTCGCTCACTGGGACAGTCTCATCGCCATCATGCTCGGACGCCTCGAGATGGACGTTGACGAATGCATCGCGGCATACAATCACCTTATCGAGCACATCTTTAGCGAGAAAGCAAGAGCTCACCGATTCCGCTTCAGTCTTCGAGGACAGACACAGTCCCGGTTTGATTCCAAGCGCCTTGAGGAGGCCATCAAGCAAACCATCACGAGCAAAGGATTTTCACCATCAGACTTCCTTGAAAATGGGACAGATCAAGGTTGTAAGACGTGAGTGGACGAAATGATGCTTCAACAGAGTGTTTATATGCCCAATCTCGTCCCACTAACTCCTTCATCTAGTTTTGTATGCGCTGCATCCAAGAGTCCTCGCAGTACGTTTCGCCTGAGAAGCTACAAACCGCTGGAAAGGTCCTCCGTCTCAGCCACCATCTGTGAAGCAGCCCTGGCGACATCTGCGGCATCAACCTTCTTCGACCCGGTCAGCATCGGCAACATGGAGTTTGTGGACGGCGCGTTGGGGGCTAACAACCCAGTCGACGAGGTTGAAGGAGAAGCCACAGAGATATGGTGTCCCAACACAGGGAATTTGCAGCCTCTGGTCAAGTGCTTCATCTCCATTGGCACTGGAGTTCCCAGAACAGACGCCATCGGAGATCGTGTTGACAAATTCTTGTCCACGCTGGCCAAGATGGCAACCGAGACCGAGGACACAGCCGAGAAGTTTGTGAGGCGTTGGAGGCAACACTACCGTGAGGGCCGCTACTTTCGATTCAACGTGGACCAAGGGCTTCAGACTGTTGGTATGAAAGAGTACAAGGCCAAAGGAACGATCGAGGGCGTCACAAACAGGTACCTAGACAGCCAAGCTCAGAGATTGCCCATCGAGAGGTGCGTGGCGAACCTCAAGCTTAAGAAGAGTGGGTTGCCCTTTGTCTGTTTTGCTCTTCTCTAACATTGGCGACACAGAACGAACCAATCACAACCTCGAGGATACGATTCGTGTAAGACATCTATGTGAAAGCTATGTAGATTATACTTACATTTTCCAGGACGGCAAGATTCAAACGCATCCTCCCCAATTCCCCGCACTTTGCAGTACCCTTGAAACCACTACTAGGCCTTCATTTCAAGAATCACGCTCACCCTGTCACTCCATTCCGTTCCTCCGCAACCAGAACTTTGTCGGCCGACAGGAGGTCATCGAAGAGTTCAAGACCAGGTTTTTTCGAGAAGATCACTGTCAAAGGGTAGCCCTAGTAGGTTTAGGCGGCGTAGGCAAAACGCAGGTCGCACTACAATTCGCCCACTGGGTCTGCGCAAACAAGCCAGATTACTCTGTCTTTTGGGTATCAGCCCTCAGCTTGAACAGCTTCGAGCAATCTTATATCGAGATTGCCACAACTCTTGGCCTCCTTGATCAGGACAAAAGTCAGGATACCAAAGCCGTGGTGCGGCGGTTTCTCAGCTCAAAAGATGCTGGCCCCTGGGTCCTCATCATCGACAACGCAGATGACCAAGACATGGTTCTTGGCTCCCTGGGTGTCCCAGGCGGCATCGACCAAAACCTTCCAGAGAGTGTGGGCGGTCGTATCATGTTCACTACCCGTTCGAGAGAAGTGGCAACATCCGTGGCTGGTGGGGAAGTGATCGAATTGCACGAAATGGACCTAGAAACTGCGACCTTGTTCCTAGATAGGTCTCTGGTCAACAAGCAACTGCTGAACGACACAGAGACTGTCCATGAGCTACTTGAAGAGCTCAACTACCTCCCATTGGCAATAACCCAAGCTGCCGCCTATCTTAATGCACAGAACCAGGTATCTTTTAGGAGGTACCTTCGACTACTACGCGGAACGGAAAAAGAGGCAGTCTCCCTGATGACACGAGAATTCTACGACAGGACCCGACATAAAGGATCTCGGAACGCAGTTGCTACCACTTGGATCGTGTCTTTCGAGGAAATATGCAATCGCGATCAAGGCGCCGCTCAGCTCCTAGGATTCATCTCGCAGATTGAACCCAAAGCCATCCCCCGCTGGATACTACCAAACGCGCAGTCATCCAACCACCCTGGGGTTTCTGAAGACTCGATCGGTATTTTGTGCTCCTTCTCTTTTCTCGCGGCGCGAAACGAAGGCGAAATGTTTGACATGCACAGTCTGGTGCATCTCGCCACGCGTATATGGGCACAAAGGGTGGAAATTCTAAGAGAGCGAAAACAACGGGCCATCAACCACCTGACGACCGTATGCCCTCCTGCAGAGTGGAGGGAACGACCGCTACGTAGGGCTCTTCTCCCTCATGCCCTCAAGACCCTATCGGAGAGTCAAGACGTGCAGATCGATGGGCTTTTCAAACTGTACAGCCAAGTAGGTATAACCTTGCACATGAATGGGCGGTACTCGGAAGCTCTCGTGTGTCTTGAAAAGTCACATGTCTGGGCTGTGGGAAATCTCCCAGAGACAGACAAGGAGCGGCTCAGGATCCGACACTATCTCGTTAGATCATATCTATCTGTGTACCAACCAGAAAAGGCAATAGGTCTCCTCGAAGGCTCGGTAGCATCCCTGGAGCTTGTGGTCGAGCGAGATAATGATGGCCTGCTCACCACAAGGCACTTTCTTGCAGTGGCTTATCAACACAGTGGTCAGGTACAAAGATCAATCGAGATACTGGAAGAACTGGTTACGATTGATGAAGAGATAATGGATGGGCTTGGGCTGAAGTGGCAGGTGAATCATCTCTCATCGCTGGTCATGCTTGCAAGCGCATATTCGTTGATCGATCAGTTTGACAATGCTATCTGGACAATCAAAAAGGCCCAAGCAATTGAAGACAAAATCCTAACGGTAGACCATCCAGGCAGGGTGAATACAGCCTTGCATCTCGCCGCCATATACAACCAGGCTGGGCAGACGACAAAGGCCATTGAGTTGCTCGAGGAGACACTACCTTTGACGGAAAGAATCATGGGATCGTATCACCCACGCACTTGGAGAGCAGCAACAACTCTAGGCACGGCGTACATAAACGAAGAACAGTATGGAAAAGCAATCCCACTCCTTGAACAGGTAATCGATCGCATGCGCAGGCACTACAATACCGATACCGTCGATTCCCTAGTAACCACGGCCCATCTCGCAGTCGCATACCGGAAACAAGGGAATCTTGACAAGACCATTGAACTCTTTGAGCACGTCTTGGCTGTGAGACAAGAGAGGTTCGGGAGAGACCATGATGACACAATCTGGACGGAGAGCAGCCTTGCGGTCGCGTATCGCCACAACAAGCAGTACGAAAAGGCAGTACCTTTATACGAGCATGTTCTAGCTGTTCGACGGAACCGCCTCGGTGAAGAGAAGGTGACAAGCCTGACGTGGAACCTTGCAGCCGCCTACTTTTCCCTGAACCAAGCACAGAAGGCAGCTCCTTTATTCAAAGGTCTTCTCGAGATCAAGAGGACCCGGCACGGCGAGGATTCTGACATTGTAAATTTGGAGCGGTGGCTGCAAGCATGCGACCTGGCGATGGAGAAGGAAGAAGCGCAGGGAAGGACTAAAGAGCCACTAGGGGATAGGAGTCCCGTGCATAAAGTTAAAGACGAAGCTACGGAGATTTCGCGTGGATGATGAGTCAATGGGCAATCTAACGAGAGCCCCATGGACTACAGCTCGGTGGCCGCAGTCTCCGTCGCCGAATCTTGCCAAGTCGCTTCCAGAACATTTCTAGAATATAAAGAATTCTTGATCTCTTCAATACTCATGTTTCAACTTGATTCATTCCCTCTTTCAACATCCCCAATCAATCAACACTGCGATAAACAATGGGGTTCAAGGTCGTCATCGTTGGAGGCAGCGTGTCAGGTCTCTCACTGGCCAACATGCTTGAGAAGTTCGACATTGAGTATATTCTGCTCGAAGCTCATTCCACCATCGCTCCCCAACTCGGTGCCAGTATCGGTCTCCTTCCGAGCGGCTTGCGCATCTTGGATCAGCTCGGCTGCTATGACAAAATCCGGACCTTGGCTGGCGACTGTAACTACCGCGCGAGCATGCGTTTGTTCTGTGGGAAATTCTGGGTTGATGGGAAGCAACCTACCTTTTCTGAGCGACTGGAGCATAGGTATTATTGCGCATGCATGGTGTTTGGAAGAGACTAATTGGCTGTGCAGAATCGGATATCCCCAGATCTTTATTGATCGACAAACATTACTTCGCGTCCTTTATGACAAGCTCAAATTCAAGGACCGAGTATTGACACAAAAGCGTGTCACTCGGGTGGACATGACCGAGGGATAAGTGAAAGTTCATACGACGGATGGATCAGTTTATTCGGGAGATATTGTTGTAGGTGCTGACGGCGTTCACAGCGCGATCCGAGACGAAATGTGGCGGCATGCCAATGAGTCCAACTCTGGGCTCTTCAAACCAGACGAGCTCTCAGGTTAGTCACTCACAATAATTCTCGACTGATAGCTGTATTACACCCTAATTTAAAGGCCTACAAGCGGAATCCAAGTGCATTTTTGGCATCTCCAAAAAACCATCAGAACTATCTTCGAAGCCGCTTCAAATCAATGCATTCTTCAAGGATTGCAACTACATGATTCTTTCTGCCCCCGGGGACCGACTCTACTGGTTCTTGTTTACGGAGATGAACAAGACATACGGCAAAAGCATTGCAAGATTCACCAAGGAAGATGAACGCCTTCTTGCAGAGCAACATTTCGCGGATCGAGTCACAGAAAGTACAACCTTCCAGGACATCTACGAGAATAGGTTGCACACTACACTTGTCTCTCTTGCGGATCATGTATTTCCGCGCTGGCATTTCCAGAGGATTATCACCATCGGTGACGCTGCTCATAAGGTAACAATATTGAAAAGGCCCCTGTTTTAATAGATGCTAAACATGCACAGGTCCATCCCATCAGTGCCCAAGGAGGCAACGGCGCCATGGAAACTGCAGCCGTCCTCGTCAACACCCTCAGGCATCGAATGGAAAATCTCTCCACCGACAAAAACCTTGGCGACGACGACATTGAGTCTGTTTTTGCCGACGTCCAAGCAAACCGCTTCAGCCGTGCCGTGGACGCTGTCAACCAAGGTCGTCGAACAACTGCGGCCTCGATCAAGGATACTTTTCTTTCTCGACTTTTTGTGGATTACTTCTTTCCTCGGTTTGGGCAGAGCATGATTATGCGCCTCATAATCAAGAACACCGAGACTGGACCTGTGATTAATGATCTTCCTGTACCAAAGAGGTATGAAGACGCTGTTGCGCGTCACGCGGCCAAGAACTCCGAGAGCAACTGGATGTTGTGGAGTTTTGGATCGGCTGGAGTAGGGTTCTTCGCCCTATTTATGTATCTCACGCTGAGATGGTCGTGGTAGAGCTTGAATTGGGTTGGATTCTTAGAGCAGCGGATTTTCAGTTGAAATAGAAGAAGCATAGATAGACCTAGACATTATTTAGAAGCATGTATAGATTATTTCTCTTTTCTTTAACCTTGGAAGCTTGACTAGCTTTGAATATCAGTCTCTTAACAAAAAACAAAAGTCCTAGCATAAGTATCTTTAGTAGTTGACAAGTCTGGTTTTATTAACGGCTGCGAATGAATTACCCTAGAACCCAAAGGTGGCCTCCGCGCATCCTGCTGTAGAGGTCAATGTTACGATATGATGACTGGCTGAATTAGAACCTTTAACCTCGCCGTCAAATGAAGGATTCTCATGAACGGGGTGATTCTGGCTTGGCTCATGCCCAGCTCATCCGGAGTGCAATGATTGATGCACAGGTTGCTTAGGTAAGGAGATATTCGTGTCATTGAGAGTAGCCAAGAATTGATACGTTCCACCCCACGTATCAAAAAGTGCACTGCAAATTTAACCCAACCCAAGAGGTGATGGAGCGTGTCTCAATCGGGGTGCCCGCCGTATGCGCCACGGCCCCACTACTCACGCGCGCGCGCGGAACCTGCGGCCACCGAGCCGGCCCCGTTCATCATTCACCGGCATGACTCGTTCATTTCCCGGGAGCCGACTTCATCCACCTCCAAAACCTCCATCATACAAACTTCCATCATTCATCGAGGGCCGACTTCTCCCTTACCGAGCCCACCCGCGTGCTTCTTCCTACTGGAAACCCCCCCCCATACAGCTGTATGGTTGTTCAAATCCCATCCCAGTCAAATCATGGAACCCGATACGTGTGATGAGAGGCCGGAAGCGTCGCCCCAACACACCATTCGACGAGCTGTAAGTCCCCCGTTTGGCAGGATTTAGTGCCACGTTCTTTGCAGCTAACCAATGCCTATAGTGTGACCCTTGTCGCGCGAGAAAGGTATGGAGAGGCATACACTGCTCTAACCCGGATGCGGGACGAGGAGCATCCAGGCTAACGTCACGTTGGCCTAGATTCGCTGCAACAGAGAGGACCCATGCTCTCGCTGCGTGACTACCAAGATTGAATGCACCCATAGCGACAAGGTGCCGAGAGAGAAACGTACTCGGATTCTCTTGACGCCGCAGTAGTACGTTCTTTGCCTCGCCACTCTCTCACGTTTCGTTAGCTAGCCTTCAATGGCTCGTGACATGTTATCTCCTACCGTTCATCATGGGCATCCTCTGACTTACCCGGCTTAGTGAGAAGAAAATTGACCGCATCGACGGCCAGCTACAAGCAGTAATCGGTCTCCTGCAAGATCTCAAAACGAATCCCCCATCAGGGAACCCTCAAGCTGCCCGCCACACATCTTGTGAGCCGAGTCCTGGAAACTACACCACCCCATCAACGTCTGCTGTCATCGAAGGTGACTCCTCGCTGGCCGCCCACTGCGCTTTTGCAAATGATTTTGTGCAACAGGCCGCTGGGGCGGAGCCTCTCCCGAGTTCCTCCGCTTTGGATATGCAAGAGACGTTGGAGGCGCTTTCTCGTGTTGTTGACGCCCTGAAGTTACCGACTGTTTCTGATGAGATGGCTTATCCTCATGCTCGGCCGGTACAGCGTCCTAATATCGGTGGACGCGAGTTGCCTCCCTTTCAGAATGCTCTCACGGTAATCCGCCTTGCCAAAGGTTGGTGAACTCTCCCCCCATATTCTCCTGCAGTAATACAAGCTCACACCTTCCGGGATCAGCTGCCCGCCTCGCAGGATCAGGCTGGATATACGAGTTCATTGCTGTACGGCAATTTTCGGAAATATGTCTCAACGTCTACTTCTCCGAAGACTACTCTGAGACAGACGTCATCATTGTCAACGCCGGCCTTCACTCACTCTTCTGGGACTACAGCAATCATGTCCCTGCAGAGGAGAAGGGTACTTATCTTGAGTATGCCCTTTTGTGTCGTGAAAACCTCGAGACGGCTCTTGCCAACTTGCCGCTGCAATTGCCTGCGTCGTCGGATTACATCGTCGCCCTCCTCTTTGGTGTAAGTAACCCCCCGCTCCAGCCTGAGAGACATCGATGGTAATCACACCCACAGGCTTGGCATGCAATCGAACTTTCGAAACCCTCCCTGTCATGGACGCTGTGCTCCAAGGCGTCCGAGCTATGCCACACACTGGGGTATCATCGAGCCACATCCATGCAAGCTGATGCACCAGAAGAGATACAGTTTAAGAATTTCCTCTTTTGGAGCCTCTACTTCATCGAAAAATGCCTCTCCCTTCGTCTCGGTCGGCCATCCACAATTGCGGACTGGGATATTACCATAAGCCGACCCTCGACGACAGACAACCACCAGCAGGCTGTCATGGCCTATTTTGCCTTATGGATCGAGTCTGCACGCTGCCAGGGGAACATTTATGAACTTCTTTACAGTGCAGACTCGATGAACCAACCTTCTGACGTCAGACAAACCAGGGTTGATCTTCTCGTGTCTGACTTGGCCAATCTCCACAAGGTGACGCAGGAGGTTAATGTAAGCGAGAAACTATGTGGTGGACTAACATTCGTCTTGCTAAAATTTGGTATAGGAAAAATGGATAAAAACCGCGAAAGAAAACTCGGGGGAAGACTTGATGGACTTTTATTACATCTCCGATGATGTTCTACGCCTCTCACTCCTCACTTTGATCTACCGAGCGGCTCCACGAGAATCCGGTACATCGACAACCTTTAGCTCTTCCTGTCTGGATGCTGCTAGAGCTACATTGGCAAGACACCAAGACTGTATAACCGTCGTTAATAAGTCTGGCGGGACTTATCTCTCCACTTACGTGCACTGGTAAGCTCCAATCACTTGATCAGTCGCCGAGGCCAGCCAATATCGGATACTAACCCACCCGCTTGTCTAGGACCCTCCTGTTCTCCCCCTTTATCCCCTTCATCGTCTTGTTCTGCCACATAATCGAAGCCCGAGATCAAGCTGACCTCGACCGCCTCGGCAATTTCGTTGCCTCGATCCAACCAGCCACCGACATATCCGAAGCCGCCGCCAAACTCCATCGCCTCTTCCAACTTCTCCACAGCGTCGCCCTCCGCTACCTAGAACTCCACACTTCAACACCTGACGATGGCCAAGCAGAGGCTAGTGGGGAGATAGACAGATACCTCGCTGCCTTGGGCCTACCATCGCCAGCAGGACAGGCACTGCAGAGGAGCTTTGTGCAAAGCATGGGCTCTGACTTTTCTCAAGGAGGGTTGGATATGGCCGGAACGAGCACTGGAGATGGGCAGGGTTTGATCAATCCTATGATGCCTGTGAGGAACGGGGCTGACTTGGAGCATTGGTTGTATAATAATCAGGCTGTTTGGGCGTTGATGGAGAAGCCTGATTTCCTGCCACCTCGTTCGAGTTAGTTGGGGGCAAGCCAGGACTTCTTGATTGATGCGTCTTTTGTTCTTGGGTAAGGTTTGACCGGTCATAGGGTCTTACGTTGATGGGTAACGGCTAATAATGAAGAGGAATGGATCATCTTGTTCATCGGTTATCCCGACTTCAACTATAATAAAGAACACATTTCCAACACACCATAGCATCATACCCCAATGCTAACACAGTGGCCGAAGAGGAATGGATATGAACCCGTAAAATAGAATTAAAGGTCAATTCGGCGAGGAAATAAAGTCGGTATTAGCAGCGAACTGTGAGCTTGATATTTAGATAATGAATATGACGCGATGGACGGACACAGGTCTCTAATCAAGGACCCAAACGTAAGATCAGAGAGAGTGACATTGGTCTATTTCCTTCCAAGACTAAGTGTATGGGCACTGGCCGGTGACGTTCCTTGATTGAGAACTCTCAGAGGAAAGGGGTGCAAATCAAGGCAATGGTTGCCATCCACGATTGTATTTTCTATATCAGGCTCCTTTACAGAATGTTTCCAGATACCTAACCATCCATACATTTCCCACTTCAAGCCAAAGTCATCTAGCGACGGCGTCCACGGCGTCCCTGCTTTCGTCGAGTCGAGTCGGAAGGAATAGGAGTAACGTCTTCGATACGGCCGATCTTCATGCCGGCACGGGCGAGGGCACGAAGAGCAGCTTGACCACCAGGGCCTGGAGTCATTCTGCCATTGCCTACGCGGACACAAAATTAGTTTATCCATCTAGAAAGGCGTTGGGGAGAATCATACCGCCAGTGCCACGAAGCTTGATGTGCAGGGCGTTGATGCCCTTCTCCTTGCATCGGGCGGCAGCATCCTGTGCAGCCAACATTGCGGCATATGGGGATGATTCATCACGGTCAGCTTTGACCTTCATACCACCCGTGACACGAGCGATTGTCTCACGGCCGCTATAAGAAGAAGTGTCAGCCATGTCTCGGTCATAGCTCTTCGCTGGGCCCTCGATTTCGGGGATGGAACGAACCTAAGGTCGGTTATATGGACAAAGGTGTCGTTGAAAGAGGCAAAGATACGGGCAACTCCGAATACAAGCTCTTGAAACAGGAATTAGATCATAATTCAAGGCAAACACCATTGCTGTTGATCATACCATTGTTAGCCGGGCCCAAGGACAGGATCTCCTTGGGTTCGGCAGCCTTCTTAGCAGCCGCTTTCTTCGAAGACATTCTGAATATGACCGTGAAGTCTCGTTGGGTTTTCAGGAGAGAAGTGTCCAGTAATCCAAATCTGCTCATGTCGAAAATAAAGGATGCTCATTAAATGCATTCAACACGACAGGTGGTCCACCCGCAAGGGAAAAGTCGGTAACATCCGGATCAAACCCTAAGAAACGGACGATTATAGCATCCATAAAGTCGGTCGCCGAAAGAGTCAGACCGTAGGCGGGATTGATGGCCGCTCGGTGGCCGCGAGTCCCGAAGCCGAACTCATGTTTATATAGGAGATAGTTGACCCATGATGCGACCTTGCGGAGGCTACTTTTCCCTGAGTCAGGCACAATACTTAGATCCATTATTCGAGTGTCTTCTTGAGGTTAAGAGGGGTCGTCACGGTTAGGATGGTCTTGACGTTGGATGTTTGGAACGGTGGATGTAACCATGTACCGTGGACATGGAGAAGCAAGAAGCGTGCATGGACTATGTTCGACTCCTGCGGGCTGCAGGTGGCCGAAAGGCTTAAAAAAGGCCACTGTGTTAGCATTGGGATATGATGCTATGATATGTTAAAAATGTGTTCTTTATTATAGTTGAAGTCGGGATAACAGAAGACGAAGATCGTGCATGGACTATGAAAAGGACATGTAGTGACTTCACCGCTCTTCGTGTAAAGGAGAGTAGGACTATGATCATTAATTCGCTCTTTTTGAAGAGTTGCTCCAACAACGAACTACTCGCCTTTTAGACAGAGCTAAGGTGTTCATCTAACCCACACACATGCCAGTATCCGTGTCTCAAGCAAGTGCCAATGCATTTTCACTTGGGCACGTTTGCCAACCTACACGCCACGAATCTAGGACTTTCTTGCCAGGACTGACGTTTGGGTTCAGGACTTGATGGCTTAGTCAACTTGACATGTACCCCCATTTATTCATTGGCTCGTGGTCTGAGAATGACGATCATTTTTGTTCCCCTCACCACCTCCCAGTCTCAACCATCCTCGCTTCGAGGACAAGTTATAAATACTCTTCGTATTGAAAAGAACCAGCCCCTACTTGGTGAGTCTATTAATTCCTTGAGTCACACTTGGGAATACAGAATTTGAACTGACCGCATTAGAATCAAGCCAGAGTAAAAATGAGCAACAATCCATCCGGTACAGACGTCGAGCCCAAGGACACCGCTCCTCCATTGGAACAGCCTAACTTGGGACCTCATGCCGATGTTCAAGAGTCAACCAGCCAGCCGCAGCCGGCCCCCAGTGGATCTCAGCAAGCGGAAGCTTCTCCTCCATCCAGTGGGGAGCTCAAGTACCTCATAGTCGAAGACAACATGATAAACAGAAAGGTCATGGAAAAGCTTCTAAACAAGCTAGGCCTAGAAGGACGATTCCACATGGCGGAAAACGGTCAAGAAGGTATCGACGCATACAAAAAGAACCCACAACAATGCAGATTCATCTTTATGGACATAGCCATGCCCATCAAGGGTGGCATGGAGGCTTCCAAGGAGATTCGAGACTACGAGCGTGAACACGATCTTTCTCCCGCTGTCATCCTTGGCATGCACCCACAGACGGCTGCCTCTCAGGTTGAGAGGTTCAAGAATGAGTTTGGGATGGATGAGGTGATTGAGAAGCCTGTTCGTACAGATGTGTTGAAGCATGTTATTGACAAGTGGCCTGTATGAGTCGAGGGTACTCGGATTTCTTGAGAGGTAATCGTTGGAGTTCTTTTGAAATTCTTTGATTGGGTCTACTTGTTTAAAATGAATCACAAGCTTTTGGTACACATCGACAGCTCTCTTACCAGTGAACTCTTGTCGTGTCTCATTCATCACTCTCACCTACACTATTGTTGCCAGAATCCGACTTGTATCGGCATTCACCAACTGACATTTTCGGCTAGCCTACCACGCGTCACGATCTGGATCATCTCCAAAGATGGCTTTTTCCGGCGACACTCGATAGTTTACGCCAGCTTCGTCGATCCCGCACTACCCCTGAGTGGTGCTCATGACTGGAACGTGAAGCATTCTAGCCATTCGTACTATAGAAATAACACTTTGTGGCACCGGGGTCTCCATGTGTGTCTCGGCCCCTGCCGGTTCCTGGATCAGGGTCCTTGGCAGGGCGAGACATCTCAAGGACTGTGGTGCCGACCACCCGTGATACTTTTTAAGAATTTTTTGCAAGTTGACGGTTCCTGAATTGCCTTCAGGCCCAGTGGCGGATGGTTCCTGAGTGGCGACTTCTAACATGCCACCATCAACAAATCCTTGGCACATTGGTATGCGTCGAGGAGTTAAAACGAGGTCAAAAACATATAATAACGACCATCCGTCATTATTCGCCTCCTTCACTCTCACCAACAACTCACTCTTCAGCTTCTTTCTACATATAAACCCTGCCAAGAGCCCTCATCAAGGCCTTCCTGACCCAACTCCTCTCAAGCCATCAACACTCCACCATGATCTTCTCTCTTCAACTCGTCACCATTGCCCTCGCAGCCACCGTTGCTGCCCGTCCCGGAGACTGGGACAAAAACAGAAAGCCCGGTCCCAACCCACCGAGCAGATCTACTACTACTGCTGTCACCACCACCACAGCCGTCGTAACTACAACTACAAACCCACCCCAACCATCATCCCCATCATCCAAATTCTTCCCCTTCTGGCCCTTCCGAGGACCCAACAATAACAACAACAAATGCTGGAGCGACTTTAAAGACTGTCGTCGAAACCCCGACTCTGGATCTGGAGCATGCGTGTCAAGCTACGCCGCTTGCATCGGAACTCGAGCTAGTTCCCGCATGCCAGCCACATCTATCACCTCAGCTCCAGGAGGAATGCCAACATTCAGCCTGCCCCACCCGATTTCGCACCTTGGCAAGCATCACGGTCGTGTGAGGAAGTGTAACGAGGCTTACTGGGCTTGTCGTGCGCAGTCTGGAGCAAAGCAGTCGAACTGTACTTCGGATCTCTCTACTTGTTTGGCGAACATTGGTAGTTCGGCTACTTCTACTGGCGTGCCTCCCAGCTCTACCGCTTCGGCTACTGCTTCGGCGACTAGCACTACGGTCGCTGCTAATCCTACTGGTCAAGACGACGACGACGACGATGATGATGATGACGATGACTCGTCCCCTTCCAACGCCACTAACTAAGTGTCTTGACAAGTCGATGCGCCCTGTCATGGCTCAGGGTTGAAGGGCATCCAGCAAAGGCCTTGGTTTCATTTCTTTCTGGTACCTCGATTTTTCTGTACAGTACTTCTTTGGTTATTTCACAGTCGATTTGCTGCTCTTTGGTGTTGAAGGTGGTGTTTCGTCGGGGAAGGATTGTTGGAGTTTGTGTGTTGGCTTGTGATTTCGTCTTTTCCCAATTGGTCATACTGTTTTCTCAGTTCAATTTTGATACATCTTGTCATTTTAAGGCTTGTTTGGGCTTGTTTTGTACTTTATAGGTTGTGGAATATATTTCTAGACCATATCCCTTACCATACTGCATAACACATTGCTCTGTGACACTAAGTATAAACATAATTGTCACATAACTTAAGACGAAACCGAAGCCTCTGAAAAACTTCAAGCTTCATGAAGCGAACCAACAACGTCTACTAATTCCTTACACAGACAGACTTGGTTCTGTAGACATCAGTTACCCTGCCGCGTGCCCGCTGTGATCGACGGGGATCAAGGACCGCCAGCACGACCAGACTTGTCCCAGTATTCATCTCCCTGCGAGCGACAGGTTCCAATGACACAGTAGTATCCACCGCCGCGGTTCTGCTCGTTAGGGGAGAAGAGAATATATGGGCCGCGAGCAGTGTACGAACCGCCGCATGAGTTTCGTGCAGTCTCACGGACAGTATCTAGGCAAGATTAGGTCTAGCTGGCACCTATTTTCGTTCATTATGTGTACTTACAAGCCGTGTGCGCTGTGTTGTACCAGATGCACGCCGTTTCTCCCTTGCCAGCATTGCAGGAATAGGAGTTGCCCGTGGTCCAACTTTCCGACACGCTGAAGCCTCCCGAGATCCATGGCACGCCACTGAAATCAGAACTCCATCCGATTGTGAAGGACTTTGACTGCATACTGCCGACCGAGCATGACTCGGCAGTGCCGCAGTTGATGGTTTCCTAATTAAACAGGGACGATCAGCCCAGTTCTAGACACATCACAACTATGTGTGGTTATCTTGTGTGTGTGGACGAGTATTGAGCAGAGAACCTACCGAGAGTTGTTTATGGAGATAGTTCTGATGCGGATCGCCTACAAAATGTTAAACTGCAGCCGAGGAAGAGTCAAAACTACAAACGTACCATCATCGACCAGGTTAGTAGTCGTGTACCAGGAACAAAACTGCCTCTCATCATTCTGGTGCATATCCCGTCTGTGAGCTGAGTGCAACTCATGAGAGAGACCGCGGGCCTCCAGAGCACGGAAAGTAGCCTGCGATTCCTCATCCTTGAAACAGTCCGTGGCGTTACCCTTGGCACTGTCTAGAGTACTAGGCCACTTCACGTCAGAACACTGGACCAGGGAGTATTTGGCGTTAAATGTCTTGGAGCACGAAGGGCCTCCCGAGAACTCGGGCTTCGAGTGGACTTTGTAGGTTGCATCACCGACGGTAAAGTTTCCATTGCCGTCTTTGTCGACATCTGAGAAATCGATGGGGGTGTCGGCCTCAAGAGTGCTGCCGCAAGATCCAGCAAGTAGGGTGCCTTTCTTCAGATCAAGGGCGCTCACAGAAGTGAGACCAGAGTCCTTCTCAAGGCGCCATACAAGCTGAATGTCGATGGCCGCATTCGCAGCTCCAAAGGCTGCAAGGAAAGAGATGAAGCGCATGGCACAAGTGTCAAGGAAGAAGACTTGATTTGAGTTGGGACAGAGAGTTCGGTCGATAGAAGAGGGAATGTCTGAAGAACAGGCGGAAGAGTGAGATGCGGATCATTTGAGACTATATAGAAAAGTGAAAGGTGCACGACTAGATACAATTGCAGGCCAGTCAGTCCGACCGTCGTGATAGTACCAGGTATCTGCCATCTCACAACACCTTTATCCCGCTGCCTAAAATGTATGCATAACCACGATCCCTCATTAGATCCTCCGATTCCTCCTTCGCAAGTTATCAGGCGAGAAGCAAGGGACGTGATTCGTTCATACAGGGGGTCTTGGTGCAAGGACCTTTACAGTTGCTGATGAGATGTTGCACAGTCGATATTTGAAACAGGACTGTATATTGACGGTCCGAAACTGGTAACATCATTCTGTCAGGGATATCGGCGATCATCCGAATGATGACCTTGTTCCGCGTGATACAGGTACAGATAGAAATGGCGGCTGATCTGACGTTTCTAATGAAAATGACGGAAATCTCCTCTTCATGTCTCAGCTATATGATGGACGGCATCCTTGATCACCTTCTAACGTGTCACTTAGCAGGACAAGAAACGGCGAGTAAACACTGACAGAAAGATCTTTATCATTGCTAAGCCATGGGGTAAATAAGGCGAGGAAGCAGTCAGTCGTTGCAAGTTGGGGTCGTGGGCCCAGGATCTCGATCGAACAACAGTAGAATTCCGTGTCACAGTGGTAACTGTTAGGTGACGATGACGATCCTGTACATGGTAAGCTTATGATCTCTATGCGCAACAAGAGTGACGACATGTTTGAGTGACGACAGCCGCGAATTCTAACAGATCAATTTCAGCTCTCTCGATGCAGGAGGTGGCTTCAAGTCGGAAGATTAGAAGCGCAGCGAGTTGCCTCATTAGTCTTGCGTCAGCAGATTCATATAGGATTATCTGATATCATTGGCAGGCTGTGAAAGAGGTGATTATTTGTTGATAGAACGAGGGGTCTCATAAGATGATTCAGAAATATTTTATCGAGAATTTATAAGGTATTAATAATTCTAATAATATTTTTTCTTAATTCTTAAGTCCATCTCCCTAATATTCGACGTATCCCCTTAATACTTGGATGTTTTCTAAATCTTCACCTTATGCAACGTCGGAGCTTCCGAGCCGCTGTTAAACACGACACGGATCTAGAACCCTTAGTGTACGCATGTGTTGATATAGGGTCGTAAGCAGTCGCAGAGGCTGATGCTTACCTCGTAACAGCCAAGGTTGCATGGTGAGCTCATGGCCGACCTACATTTGATCTCACATAAGTGGGACAGTCATTGGAAACACTGAGTACCTAGCCAGCTGTTACCCAGATGTTCAGCTCACTACCTGCCTAGGTAGATAGAGAACACTCTCAGTGTGCTGAAGGGATAAGGAAGAGCGACGTGAAGGTGGGCGGGGAAGATAGTGATTAGGTAGACGGACAAACATATTGAAGACTTCCAGAACGTGCAAGCCTTGAGTATGTCAGTCAAGCTGGAGATGGCAATCGATGATTCGGGTCAATATAAATCCATTAAGCGTTCCAGAAGATGTCGCTGTGTCTACTGGCGATGATGGTCTAGCCTTGATGCGATGGTCAATTCTGTGGACTCAGTCCCCGATCTGCCTGTGGAAGTTGAAATTCTTCAACCTGGATCGCATTTTTCCTGGATCCAGAGAGACCGGAACCGTCCCTAGCAGATATGTTACATATACCCACCTACATTAGTTAGTACCATTCTTCTCAGGTTTTGCCAGTGTTCTTGCTCATTGGCGGACATGACCTCATCCCAAGCTATGAGAAGGCGGCATCCAGACGCTCTTTCCGTTTAATCCCAAGGTTGGGACACGACCGTCATCCATGAGGGAGGGCCTTTGATTTTCCCTTCTCCAATCACCATCACCATCATCGAGCTGTCTCTGGTACGCTTTAACCGCCTGTTTCATCATGTTCTATTTGTCGTTGAGAGTATGGGCTTGCTAATGGTTGATTGTCTCCAGAACCATACCACCAATCCTGCTTTTCGTAAGTCTCATCCGACTCCCAATCATCTTCATTCATGCGACAGAGACACTGACACAAGTCTTTGCAAACGCTAGAAAACCACCTTTCCAAACTTTGTAAGTCATTCACACCCACTGTTGTGCTGTCGCGCAGATGGCCTCTTGCAAGTACTGTCAGGCTAATCATCCATCTCTCTAGCCATACAAACCACAACGTAAGGCCCAGCCCTCTTACTGATCCCATTGCCGTTGTGCGTATCGCTAACGCCATCGGCGCAGCATGCCCAAGAAGCAGAGCGTATGTCGCCCACAGCCCATCCTTGCCCTTGTCCCTACCCTACCTTTATCCCGTCGCGGATCATACATTCTTGACACCTTTCACTGACACTGCCCTAGTCCAGAAAGTCGGCCAAGTCGGCCAAGGCCAAGCCGCTGGTAAGTTTCAATTGCCCCTTGGTATATCGTACATGCACACAGATGCTGACGCTCTTTCTCACAGCCCTTTACTGCTGAAGTAAGAACAAACTCCATCCCCTGCGCTCAAGTATTTGCATAGGTGCTGACTTTGTTTCCGTTAGTACTGCGCTGAAAAGAAGGAGGTCAGTACAACCCCAGTCGCACATTGATCTCCGTAACTGACATGTACTCAGGCTCTCCTCGCCAAGGCCCATGTACGAATCGATACCATTCTTCCTTGAAGTCAATACGCTGACATAGGTATTAATATAGGAGGCCGCGGCCGAATCCAAGGTACCTTCATACTCACCCACTCATTTTGCCGTTACTTACCAATGATTCACAGCGACTTCATGCGATGTCAATGGTAAGCAGACTTCCGTTTGCTGGGCCACCATACCAACAAAATGCTAACACCTTGGATAGAAACTCGCCGACGACGCTGCCGTGAGTAACATCGCTCACCTTTGTCATAAGATCCGCTACTAATGCTGACCTGTGACTAGATCTGGGCTGTTCGCGCGGAGGTTAGTTTCTAGCCCGGCAGGGATGGCAGGGCAGGTTGCTAACTGTACTAGGAGTGCCTTGAAGCCGAGTCCTCCAAGGGGGGCGTCATGGTACGTTTGTTTACGAACTCCTTTACTCTAATGTGCCTTGCTTATGTAGGTAGAAGAAGGAGCCCGAGGTCAAGGAGGAGCCCGAGGCCTAAATGGCCATGAAACACGTAAGTCAAACGGATCCTACCACGACAAACTACTGAAGTTGAAGGCTAACCGATTAATGTGATGCTGAAGAAATGGTACCATGAATAGAACTCTGTGAGTATCCCATCCCTGATTTCTTTGATATGTCTGGATAACTAACATTGGTAGTAGATAAACAAGAATCGCGGCTGGGCTTGGCCCATTGTCAATTGCCATGTTTCCCTTGAGTGAGTTGTGAGGTTTTACAAATCTGTTCTTTGTTGCAGCTGAAGCCCGGCCCTTGATGGGATAGCTGAGCCAGAAGATCGATGTACATGGATTGAAGCTGCCGATGTGAGCAGCTAGATGTGCACACACTAACATAGTCTCTACGTTGTTTAATAGCGGGTGATAGCTTATGAAATAGATCACGATTACACCAAGGCGTCTCTTCCTAGCACCAATTTCTGAAGTTTATGTATTGGTTTAGAGGCTGAATGACGGCGTGCTACAAGGCAGAATCATAAGCAAGCAATCCTACAGATACCACTGGTGGCCTTGTTTCCTCAAACGTATCGTGTCCGTCCAAAAACAGTTCATCACGAACCTCCCTAACAAAGTCGATCGAGTTCCTCCACCACACGGCTGAGACTTTTTTAACATACTTTCCGTTCACTTTCTCGACCTCAATCCAGTCTTCTTCGCGAGATAGGTCAACTGGGATCAACCGCTGGCCTTTGAGATAAAAGGCCACATTTTCATCCCCTCGGGATGTAGATTGCTGCCCAACAGCCGCACTATCTCTTCGTCTTAGGGTGTAGTCGACGATCCATATGTTAAGCCCGGGAATCACTTCGCTGATAACCACGATCATGTCAATGATTCTCTCTTGGATATTATACCCCCACTCTAGAGTGTATTCCAAAGCGATGTTTCGGATCCCTGCGAAGCCACGGACGGAAGATCCAAGCTTGGTGTCCCAACTGAATTCGGACCGGCCGATTGTCCATAGGTTCTGAGGTTGGAAGATAAAGAGGTCTTTATGGGGGAACACAGTAAAGAAATATGGTTTCCCATTGTGATGCGTGAAGTAGCTTGTTTCTGGCCTATCCATCCCCTTCTCCATTAACTCGGAGCTTGAGTGATTGCCGTCTTCCAATAAAGACTTCCACTTCTGGTAATGAAAGTTGCGCTTCATAACGAGACTGGACTCTTTACAAGCATTCCATAATCCCCCGTCGATGAGATATGTGGAAGGATTGTCGCGGTTCCGGGTAACAGATAACTTGTTGCTTTGTGGAGCGGCAAGACGTAGACCGCCGTGCTGCTGGTTAAAGACGTCAATGTTCCTGTCAACACCATCGTCCGTCTCTGTATTATAGAGTTTGAATACGTGTACACCTGGGACAGCAGGTCGAAGAGCGAAATTCCAGATCATATCCCTTAGCTCCCAGGGGAGGTCGGGAAAGCGATGAAACCTGCCGACCATACCGGGGTCTTGGAGAGAGGATAGAAGGATTGTTGATGATGATGGGAGGATGTTAGAATGAGAAAAGAAGAGAGTTTGTCTGTTTACTTCGGGCAACTTGTCTTCTTATAATCCTGTTCACTGGTAAATGCTAAATAAAGTTCCCTGCCGGTTGAGTCACAGAAGTTTGACTAATGGAGGGCTGAACCTTAGACTCCACGATATTGGACATAATGAAGAAACAAACGTGACTCTAGAACGGTAAAGGAGATCTAACTCTTAAAAATTATTAGTAACTTTGAAACATTTTTCACAACTAAACACCTCCCGCTTCGCTGGCAGCTCATTACCCCCTACTGCATTGCCTTGTTTAATGGTGCTATCCTATGATTTCTGTTGAATCTTATGCCCGCTCAAAATTATAGAGGCCGAATCTCTCCAGGCTCGATTACATCCTTCCCAACCCATCCCAACTGGAACTGGCTGGAAACAAGTACACCAGTGGCATGCTTTGCAAGGCTTGGGTATGATTGGGTCGTTGTACTCGAATCTTGGCTCTGCCAGCCTGTCTTTAGATGTTGTCAGCCAGGAGTTGTGTTCCTTGAAGTAGCGTCAGGTCATGTTGCGACCTAAGGCATGATACCAAATGTGGCTAGCGAGCCGGGCCATAGGTTTCGCCTGCATCGCGAGTATGGAGACCGGCGACCAGGATCTGGATCCCAGGACGCTCGGAGAGGTCATGGTATTGTCTGTTGGCGATTCCATCTATTCCCTATCCACACTGTTCTCGGACCCTCACACAGAACCACAAACTGTTCTCTCTGACAACATCTCTGACACCAAAGGCACCTGCATCGTCCATACATTTGGAAACCTGGGGAAGTACGGCATCTCTCTCCTCATTCCACCGCCGGAGCTCAAGATAAGGAAACTGGATTACGGCCAGTGGAATGTCATCAATCACGGCGTATGGGATAGCACCACGGCCGACTCATTCGGGGAGATATCCCTCCACTTGTTTCTCACCGAATACCGAGTCCCCTACACCACCGACCATCATGGCAATCGAGATATTCAGGCTTTTTTTCAGGAGGCTGCGGTATCCGTCTACGATAGAACAACTTGGATAGGTGATATCGACATTCTCAAGACCCTAGGCCGAAGGTCGGACGTCCTACTCAGGGTTCCTATGCTCTGCAAACATGGCGTCGTAGGGTTCAAGGGAAGGCCACCTCTCAAACGACAGGAGGAGGCCCAGGAGGAGTTTTTCGCTAAGGATATTTCCTGTGTCAACAGCTGGTGCGAGCTTATGGATAAGCCGGACCGTCCTGTGCTTGTACGCAGCCGCGGAAACTGGCTTGGACGTCTCGCAGCAACTTCGATCAGTGTTCAGCTAGCTTACAGGGCCGTGTTATTGCCTATCAATGAATGTCCTCAAGGTTGTTCTAAAGACGGAAATCTCATGAGAGAACGATTGGTAGAAGTGGGAGATATTATTATATGGTAGAATAATGGTTAACGTCGTCGGATCGAGCTCAATACCAGACCCCTAATCCTCCGAGGGAAAGTTGCGGAGCGTAGCATTAACCACATCGTCTGCACCACGGCAAAATATGAGCTTGGGCTCCTTGGCTGAAACATTGCCTTGCTTCCTCTCGACAATGTAGTTAACGCAAATAGCCACAACCGACTCGAAAAGCTCTGTGAACTCGACATGGCCGCGTGTACACCATCCAACTATGATACCACTCCATCGTCTTTCCTCCAATAACTTTCTCAAGTCTTCAAGATTAGCGCCGTTGACATCTAGATCGAAGCCGACGTTTGAGAAGCGGGATGCGGTCGAGGAGGTGACTTTGGCGGGGTCCCATTGTTGCTCTAGAACTTCAGTGATGCTGTGTCCGACGAGATGGCGGGCAAGAGATATTGTGAGGACTGGGATAGTAGTATCTGAGGATGCCATGATGTGAAGTTATTTCTTGGTAGTGGTGATATGAGTGATGGTGGTTCCGAGCAAGGTGGTGTTGAAAACGTGTGTGCCAAGTCTGATGGTGTTCAAGTTGATGCATCAAACACACTCCTCCAGTGTTTGAGCCTCATCTAAATATAAATATACAGTATTGAGATTAGAAATAATAACGTTATATGCTCTATAAACGAATAATTACAAATCATACAAACAGTGCTCAAGACACCGAGGTTTCTCAAGATGCCGAGGTTTATGAAAGAACCCGAGCAGCAATCCGAAGAGCCCGATGACAAGATTAACATCCAATTGCACCACAATTCCACTGTAATGTCGTGTAAAAACATCGTTTCGTCCAAAGTTGCGCTGGAAGGTCCTGGGATGTGAGGGTGTCAACGTCATCGATGATGAGCGTTACACCACACATCCAGCCACCCACACTACACCACATGAACCCGTGTACGGTACTCCTATGTCCCAACTCTCTAAGCAGCACAGGCAAGGCTGAAAACACCAGCAATAATGCCGCCAACTGCAGGGATCCCACTGAGGACATCCTTCAAAGCCCCAGAAATGACGGCTGGGCAATTAAAGTCGCTTGATCCCTTGCATTCCACAGACAATCTGTAATCCAGCTGGGCCGTATTACGATCTTCTTCATCGGTTATCCCGACTTCAACTATAATAAAGAACACATTTCCA
>NIZV01000500.1:0-19029 GCA_003947045.1 Fusarium ambrosium
TATAAGTCTTTGACTCTTATAGGCTATAGGTGGCCGAAAGGCTTAAAAAAGGCTATTATATTAGTATTAGGATATAATGCTATAATATATTAGAAATATATTCTTTATTATAGTTAAAGTCGGGATAACCGATAGATAAGATCGATGCTCTCTGCACCCGCTGAGCGAACAGGTTTGTCAGACTAACTATCTTGGTTGTCCCCCTTTACCCCTTGTCACCCTTGTCCCATTTATCAACATGACCGCCATACTTGTCCAGCAAAAACCCCATGTTGAGCCCTCGCCTAAGCACAAGGCAGATGAGTCTCTACAAATGGCCAGGCGAGCTATTGCTTCTACCATAGACGCCATTGACAAGCCCCTCCTTGTAGTCAACAATGGCATCCATTCCCACCCAGAGCTCTGCTACCAAGAGGTCTTTGCCCATGAGACTATATCAGACTTCCTCGAGTCGCAAGGGTTCAAGGTCCAACGTCATGCATACGGCTTGGATACGTCCTTTGTGGCAGAGGCAGGCTCTGGTGGCCGGCTCGTCATCTTCTGCGCCGAGTACGATGCCCTTCCCGACATAGGCCACGGATGCGGTCACAACCTCATCGCAACCGCTTCCATCGCCGCGTTTCTCGGAGCTGCCAACACTCTACTTGCATTGGGAATTGCCGGTCGCGTCCGGATTCTTGGCACGCCTGCTGAGGAGGGAGGAGGCGGTAAGGTTAAGCTCATTGACGCTGGTGCCTTTTCCGATGATGTCTCTGCGGCGCTCATGTGTCACGCAATGCCGGCCCATTCGATCAAAGACGGCAAAGCTGGTATTGCGGCATTCCGGACTCTGTCATCTCGACGTCTTGGCATGGAGTTCTTTGGCAAGAACGCACACGCTGGACAGGAGCCTTGGAACGGCATAAATGCCCTGGATGCTGCTGTCGGGACATACACGACAGTGTCTATGCTTCGACAGCAGATTCAACCACATCAGAGGGTACAGGGTGTGATAGAAGAGGGAGGAAAGGTTCCCAACATCATCCTGGATTATACGAGGATGGCTTGGGGTGTGAGAAGCTATTCTAGTAGCGAAGTCGGCACATTGTGCGAAAGAGTGGAAGCTTGCGCAAACGGCGCGGCTAAAGCGACGGGGTGCACCGTGAAAATCACAAGGTATGTGCTGGTAAGGATCTCATGTTATTAATTCACACGACTAACTTGACCAAGGGCGGTATCTTACAAAGAGTTGCGAGTGAACGAAGCCCTCTCCAAGACTTATGTCAGTGAGATGGCATTACTGGCTAGGGATGTTCTGTACGAAGATGATAAGCCTTCATCAGCAGGAACAGACATGGGTAAGTGTCCCTAGCTTTCTCCAGTATCAAAGGTCGTGGCTGACAGTGTGAATAAAGGCAACGTCTCACACGTTGTCCCTAGTTTTCACGGCATATTCGCCATTCCCACGGCCTCCGGAGTCCCTTGCCATAATCAGGGGTTTGCCAACGCGGCTGGCACTATTGAAGCTCATAAAGAAGCTGTAAGGGCTGGAAAAGGCATGGCGATGATGGCGATTAGGATACTGGAGGATGCGGATCTGGCGGCTCGGGCGAAACATGACTTTGGTGGACGAAGCAGCTAGTGTCGATGCACACATAGTGATGGTTGAACAGTTCTAGATACTGAAGTATAAGGCAGTTTAAAATGGTACGTAGGATAAAATAATATTCCATGTTCCCTGCCACTCGGTTTCGATAACTTCACTCCTCCTTTGGGTGGTATACCTCCTTCAGTCGCAATCTAGCAGCCGTATTTACATCATGGCTAGCCAGCAGGACAACCTTTTCCTGCCTTGAAAACTCCTTGATGAGCTGCAAGCTCTTGAACGCAGCCATTGGATCTTGATTAATGCCATCTGGCTCCCCTCTTTCCAGCAACTCCAGACTGTAAGTAGCATCGCCTGTGATAAAGTACTTCTCGGCTTCCTCTGTATCTGAGGTACTGCCTTTGACAATCACAGAGATGTGCCCCGGAACGTGCCCTGGCGTCTCTACTGCGATAACCGCGCCGTCGGCTGTGATGGGCTCTGACTGACTCCATGGCCCGATAGGCCCTCCTTCGAATTTCAGCAACTTCAAGTTGAACTCCTTTGGCCAGTGGTTAGAAGCACACCCTTGCACGGCAGCATAAGTAGGGTGCTTCCCAAATGCTTCCCAATGGGCAGTGCTGATGTAGACAGGCACATCTGGGGCAGCCTCAACGATTTCCTTCAGGCCACCAGCGTGATCGTGATGCAAATGTGTGAGAACCACAGCCTGCAGGTCTGTTGGGCGCACACCGAGCTTTTCCATCTGGCTCACAACGCCGTCCTCAGGTTCCAATTCAAGTCTGCTGAGCACCGTAGTAAGGTAGCTCAAGGTTGGGAAATAGCCGGGTTCCATGCATTGAGGCGAGGCTCCGGTGTCGATTAAGATGGGTCCGTTGGGATGTTTAATGAGGAAGACGCCGATGGGCATCCAATGTGTCCACTCTCCTGTGAAGGAACGGAGGAGACGTAGTGTGGTGTTCTTATTGGTAATGGGTTGTCCGCTCATTGGTTCTCTCATTTTGACCCTGCCGGTCGAGATGAACTCGATCGAAACGTCAGCCATCTCGAAGAACAAGAGCGGCTGGATACTGATATCGGGATAGGTCGGATAGATGAGGAGGGTTGGCCGGAGTGGGGGTGTGAACCGTATTGAAGGCAAGGAAGTAATTCACGCCGTAGCCTCTACTGATGGAATACTCTTGGCAACTGCAGAGTGTTTGAGAGGAAGTAGGGGATGGTGATGAAAAATTTCGGACCATCCGGAGGAGAGAACGAGGTTGACTAGTGAAGCAAGTGCCGAGTACCGAGTACCGAGTGCCGATCACCGAAGTGCTAACGTTAGTTAGTCTATTGACCTACCTATTCTGGAAAGGATGGGGAGTCAGATGAATTCTTTGAACATAAGGGCGAGGGCGGATTTCAGCAGCCAAAATATCTTGTCTCTGAGATTGAGGAAGCAGATTGAATCTGGCGAGCATCAATGAATATCTTAATAGAGATCTAGTTTTCGATATGATCTAAGAATATGACTCGGAGTGCCTGTTAGTGGATTATATGTTTCAACACAGACGCCCATCGTGGCCCACCATAGCTAATCCTCTGCCGCAAGAAGAAATTTGAAAAGAAAAATGAAAGTAAAAAAATAAAGAAGAAGAATAGAAAGCAGAAAGAGTGCCACAAGAGCAGTGAAGAAGGAACCCAAATCCCCACCTCTACATCTCCAAGCCCTGATGCAACTGTCTAAATAGGGCAAGCAGCGTTGTACTCCTCATCAGACATCTCAGTGTCGCTAACCTTGGTACCATCGGGACAGTACACTCCAGACTCAGTGATGGCGCCAGGAACAAGAAGACCTGGGCTGTCTTCAGTCTGGTCGCCACCATCGCCGTCAACGACTTGGTGGTTGTCAGTGGCGGGAATCTCGACTCCACCAACGTCCTCAGGCTTGACGTCCTCGCATTCGGTCCAGGCTTCGGAGTGGTCAGCGTCTTCCAGGAGACCGGTGACTTTGTATTCGTAAGAAGTGCCGTCCTTGAACTTATTCTCAAGCTACAGAAGAGTAATCGATTAGCAGGTCTCCTGTGATAGGGGAGTATAAAGGGTTGAACTTACCGTCGCTCGAAAGCGAAGGTTGGCTCGGCTTTGGAGAACTGTGGTCATACATCGGACCATGCCTCCACCGGGAACCAAATGGTTGACACGGAAGCGAACAGTCTCCTGTTGAGGGTATTAGCATAGGGTTTCATAAGAACATCCTTGTAATTACTTACCTTGATGATGCTGGTGTTCTCCTCACCAACAATCTTCTTCTCAACCTTCTTGCCGACATACTTGCCCGAAGCCTCCAGGCCAGCCTTGCTACCACCAGAAGCCCAGCCAGGGACACCAGCCTTCCAGGAAACCTCGCCCTTCGCGGTAAGACCGACCTCTCCACCGTGCTCAGAGCCTTCCTCCTTGACCTCGCTAATCTTGTGCTGCCTCTCAGTGGCAATGGAAGAATCAATCCACATGTTGGCCTCGCTCTCAGACTTTCTGTTGTCGAGGACATGAGTTACCTGGACGGCATCAATCATTCTCTCGCTGTAGGGGTAAGTCAGTAAATGTGAAAAAGGCAAATAAGGTCCAACTCACGAGAAAGGCTTCTCGTTGAGCTGTTCAAAGGTGGGGTCGAACTCGGGGTCCTTGAGAATGACCCTATCAACAGCCGTCTTGGAAAAGATGGGAGTCATCGAGTCAATTCCGTCACCATGCTTGACAGAGAAGCCAAGAAGCATTCCACTTCCGTCGATGCCGTGAGGAACATCAAACTGAGCCGCATCGGGTACCCAGCCACCAGCATCTCCCTCACAGTTGTCACGAGGACAAGAATTGAGGCGGAAAACTAGACGGCCAAGACCACCACCCCAACCGTGGTCGTACATGCTGAACTGAGAGAAGGTGTCTACCCAGGGATCCCAGATGACCTTGCCCTCTCGCTTGTGCCAGTCAAGGTCGGGCTTGGTGCCGACCTCTCGCTCAGAGCCGTCAGTGAAGCGAACACGGATCCAGCGAAGCATGTTCTCGTCTGCGCGAGCTTCAATCTCCGTGGGGAAAGCTCCGTGGCTCCAGCCACCGACGCAAGTGTAAACGCCGCCATTGTCGTTACCGACAGTCACCTGACTGTCGATGAAGTCACCAAGGCCGGTGCAGTCAGCGTTGGCAGGGTCAGAGAGGTCCTGTGGACGGACTTTCCCGTTGCCGCTGGGGGCACTAAGGACTAAGCCGTTGGTGGCGGCGAGGAGAGGCGCGTAACGAGTGAAAGATGAAGAAACCTTCATTGTAACGAATGTTTGTAAGGAGTGTATAAAAGTTGAATGAATGGAATTGATGCGAAGTGAAGTGTTGGTGATGGTGGTTGACTGGTAGATGGGTATTGTTTCTCTTTATACTCCTTAGCACGGCTCTAAAGTCACAATAGCAGCCGTTGATGCGTATGCTATCCAATAAGCAACTTTCTTTGGATCTCAAGATAAGAAGGCCATCAAACTGGTTCTACTATACGTACAAGCGAATAGAACTCTTGGAGCATATCCCCGTGCCTCCGATCCCTAAGCGCCTATGCGTAGAGGATTTGATTAAGGTCTGAAGGATTCGGGAACATGGCTCCATGGATCCCCAAAAAAGATCCTTCTACTACGGGCCGGGCGACAAGGCTGATCCTTCAGCTGCCAGGGTACAGTCAATTGCCTCTTTCGAACCAGTGCCTCGCTTGTTATTGACCGAGGTACGGTTCAAAGTCATCCCATACTATCGGTCACTTAATCGACTTAAGTGCTGACTCGAGTTCGTCTCTTAGGAGGGCTTCGTTCCAAGGATCAACGTTAATTATTGATGGATTGTTAAATGAGCTAATGTACAGACAAAGAATGCCATTAACCTTCTAGTTTAATCTTGCGTTCGCGAATGACATTAGAGAAATCTCGTGATCTGCGTTACACGTGCTCGTGTTTATCCGTCTTACTGGGTATACTCTGAAACACCCACTTCAGAGCTATTCTGCAATAGAACCCCAGTCATATAAGCTGTTTCCTAGGATGCCTTGCCATATGCCGTGCTCTACAGTGACAACCTAAATGGAGTTGGAATTAGGCGAACTCTCTAGAACTGGTTATCGATCGACTGTCAAATCATCACTTGTCAACTGATGCTAGCTTGGAATCCTCAATAGGACGGAGCAAGCACGCACATGGTCTTTGAAGAATCCTAGTGATCCTAACTACACCGAACGCTGAGTATAGAGCCCAATTTTTAAGGGGGTTCACCAAGCTTTCCCGATTGCGGCTCACTTTTCTAGAGACTAGACACCTGACTCTGTGTCCTGAACTGTATTCATTTGGCACATTCCTTAGAGCTTGTGTAGAAAGGGGCACTATTCGAGACTTCAATAACCAATCAAGATCACCTAAAATAAAACAAAAAAACCCTTTTAACCACGTCTGGTAGGTGGTATAGGATATTGAACTAGGCAAGATAGAAGGATGAGATATTGTCATACCGGGGATCCTTTATCAACGGAAGCGCCGAAGGAAGGGCTCCAGAACGCCACTGGTGTCATTCCTTGAGAATTACATCGGTATTTGCCAGGGAAAGATATCCGTTTTAAAGCCGGATTTTTTCATTGGAGGAATGATGATTCTCCTGTATATAGCATGTTGAAACTCTTCACAAAGAGACCTTGGTTTGTCCGGTAGATACCATAACTAGGTGAAAGGCAACGAGCAAAATCGGGCACAGAATGTGTCCAGTAGGCTATAATGGTTGGTGTCTCTGCTCGCGCACCATCGTTGTGATCCCGTTGAAGTTTAAGCTTGGAATGCGGATGCTCTGTCAAGCACCATTAAAGACCTCAGCAGGACTTTGAAGAGTCCGAACTTGATCAACGATGTTGGCTTCTGAGCTTTTTGTCTGGATGAGCTACTTTATGAATGCGGACTTTGTCTGTCTTTTGGTTTTTACAAGTCAACACAAAATAGGCCCCTAGCTCGTTTTTTTTCTTCTTCTTTTTTTCTTCTTCTTTTTGTCTTCACATGCTCCCTGTTTTGGTCACGGACAAGGCTTTCTTTTTAATGATGATGATAGAATATCATCTTATTTCTATTTCGTAATTGAAAATCAACAATCTCCTTTCATCAGTCTGATCAGAGCATCATCGCGTTATGATATTCCCACTTCAAAAGAATTCGCACGCTAGAACACCGTAATACGCCCTGCCGTAGCCAAGAGTCTCATCAGCTGTACGAGGATGCTCCTGCAACTCCCTAGAAGCGTCTTCCACAACCTTGTAGAATTCGAGGCAGTCGGAGTCAGTCTCAAAATCGTTGTGAATGTCCGTCAAATCGTCGTGCCAGCCAGCGGCCACTTCGATAAATCGACGATCTGCCCCTTCAAATATCTTCCTATGCCTCTCCTTGCCTGGAATTCGAGAACTTGGGTCCCGTCTTTTCAAGCTATAGTCCACGATCCAGATGGTTTTGATGTGGCTGGACAAGGTGGATGTGAGAGCGAACCCGTCTAATACCCTGAGCGAGCGTCGGTCGTGTTGCTCGTCTCTCTTGATACTGGCCAACCATTCTGGATCGAATTCAACGGCAACATTTTTTGGCCCAGCAAGTCCAACATCCGGCGACCAAAGTCCATGGCCATAAATAAGCCTGCGACATTGAGACAAACCTGACTCTCGATCTTTGGCTTGGATGAAGATCAGGTCCATCTCCGGAAGAACTGTGAAATAATGCGGGGAGCCATTATTAAGGAAATAGCCCATTGACGACATCCTTTCTTCCTCGGGCAATGAGTCGTCAGGGAAGTCGTACAACCGCATTTGGAAATCATAGTCTTTTTTGCGACTACTTGTAAAGGCACGTCAACGCTTGCTCTCGTACTCCTGCTCCATGACAGCTCTAGACTCCTTACACGTTGTCCAGAGACCTCCGTCAATAAGGTAGCTGGATGGATTGTTTGTCGTCCAAGACGGCTCGTGCATAGCAATAGTAGGTGGCTGGGGACGGGGTGTTGGAGCGATGAGTCGAATCCCTCTCTTGGAGACAAGCAGTGGCCTGGCATAATTATTGTATGGTTTAATGTCGTCTTCCGCTTTGTTGGTGCCATAACATATTCCGAAAAAATGGACTCCTGGCTTTCTGGGTCGGAGAGTAAATGTCCAAATCAGCTGTCTCAATTCGAGTGGGAGCTGAGGGAAGAGATGAAAAGACTCTGGCATCTTGATATGACTCGGTCAGGCCTTAATAAATGAGAGAAAAAGACGGAGGAAGTGTGCTTGAAAGAGTCATTAGTCGTGATATGTGTGCATGAGGTGTTAGATCTCACTCGGGTGACAAGGGTAGGACGGTTCATTTTATAACGCCCTTGAGAGTACGCTTTCGGCCGATGACTCTTTGGCCTGCTGCAAAAGCTTGATTGCAAGGTCACGGTGATGATATGCATGGCAGAACTGTAGTAAAAGTGTATGTGTCATCCATCCATGTTGAAGTCAAAATGTCGCTGGGAGGTAGGCTCTTAATGCAGAGACAAGACAGAATGGGAACATAGGGTGCCACTTTAAACCGCGATAATGGTTAAGTCAAATGCCGTGTCACAATTATAAGGCATGTTGCACAAAGCCTCTTCACTTGGCATCACTGTGTTCATGGGAGACTTGAGGGACCTCGGGCTTTTATTCTTTTACGGTACCTTGAGTCCAAAAAGAATGCAGAGTGTATTTTTAGTCTAACGTGTCTAGGAAAGCCCGTACTGAAGCATATTTAACTTTAAAGAGGCTTTTCTTTCTCATTATGCTCATCCATTGTGTAAACAGACAATTTTAGATCAGGGACAGGCTTCAGATGCAGTCTCCGAACTTTGTTGGAGTTTGAGCCATTGTCATGATCAACAGCCCCCGCCAGCCGCTTCCGGGACGTGCCTTCAGTGTTGTACACTGTATTGGTGGATGGGAGCAAAGCTGCCATATCTTTCTGTATCAGCGCTGGGATATGGAAATCTCTAGGCCCTGATGGGTCGTAGAAATACTTTGGCTCCTGCGTTAGAAGAATAGAAAAACATGGAGGCGACTCGGCGTTTTCCTGTGTAATGATGCAAGGCTTGACGCCGTTCCCGATGTCAGCCCAAGCATCTGGCACTGATAAGAGATGGCTTTTTGCCAAGTGACTGGGACCTGCCGTCACCACTTGAACCGATTTGGACTTCCCCTTGTGCTCTAGAGTGACTTCACACTGCCCCTCGGCCGATGCCACAACGGCATCCTGGCTGAAACGACTTCCAGATTTGGTGAGGACCGCCGTACTGCTCAGAGTCGAGATTGCTGATGGGGCTGTGCTGGTATCAGGGGGGGAACTGGAGACAGGTTTCCCTATCGAAGCATGTATCTCAGCGTTGTTCTGGTTTTGACGGTGACAAACAGCCTTTTGGTAGAGGTAGCTGGACTCCAGTGAAACGATCCTTGAAAGACACCCTTTTGATCTGAGGATGAGGTTCTTCCCACAAGCAGAAAACTCGAAAGAGCCGTCAAAGTGTCTTGAGATAGAGTGGATGGGTTCTAGACATCCTTGTTGACTGAAAGAGTTTTGGTCCTCATTTGAGGGCGTCATAGAGTGATTGGTCTCGGGGCCGAACAGCCACAAGGCCAATTGTGCCGTAGTTGGGGTTGGTATCGAGGAGACAATGATAATAGGTAGCTGTGGATGAAACTTGAAATCTGCAGTCCCTACCCTAGTCGTTGTGATGAATTCGCAAGCATTGCGCGACCTGTCGACGCGAAACACGAAGATGGAACTAGTACTATGGAGTGACGAACGACTCATCCACGATTTGGAACTACCCAGACCTAGGTACAAGCCATTCTCACTAATTTCATACGAGTATGAATATCTCATAGATTGTGTTGTCGAGTTCCACACCATCTCGTTATCGAAAGCCGGAAGAGGCGTGCGTTGAACCTGGAAGGTGTCGTCGACCTGTCGGTTGATGAAGTATAGCGAGTTGAGGATAACCAAGTAATCCAGCCGGCCGCTGATGGCTGCTGGAAACGACATGGACATTTCATCCACGAAACTAGACTGTAGCAATTGCTTACCGCCTTCGTAATGATCAGCAACATCCCCGGGGTGGAGCTGGAATCGGATATCGTCAAGTGTTTTCCGATTCGTTTCAATGCTCCATGTTTCTAGACAAGCTTCCCAGTGAGCAGTATCACGTACTCGGCCTGAGCCGCCACTGGCCAACCATTGACGCCAGCCTTCGTCGAAAGATCTACATATCCAAGACATGTCAAAGATGCCAGTGCTATCATAAATCAGGGATATGCTCACCTTGGCGGCCAAATAATCAGCACTCGCAGAGTCTCATCGAAAGTGCTGGCTCGTGAGATGCTGAACAGCGGCTTGGTGCTGAGATTAGTGCAAATGTTGGATTTGGGGGCGAAGGAACGCAGAAGCACGCTAGAGGTGGAGGCGAAAGTTGTCGAGTGCTCAAACGCTGTCACGTCGTTCCAAATGTAGTATGGCTGTCTGATGAGCGTATCACCCCAATTGTTATCCAGGGACGCCATGTCTCGAGCCAGCGCGGCTGCTTTGGCACTTAGGTCAGGGAGCTCACAAGCTGAAGGCGCTGTGGGTTGTAGGAGGTCTGCAAGTTCATGCAATTCCGTGATAGCGTTCAGGATGGCTTCCCGAGATGCGAAGGTGTATAGTAATTCAACCCAAGCGTTGATGCCGGCTTTGTCAAAAAGGAACTTGGTCATGGATATCATTGTAGTCTCCGGTGAAGTGCATTGACTGAGCAGAGCCAGTTTGGCATGCTTTACCCAATAGAGAGCCGCATAGCTGGCAAAGGGTATCATTGCACGACAAGTATCAACCGGTACTCCCCACCGTTTGTCCCCCGATAGCGGCGCGCTTGGAATTCGGAAGACAAGATAGGCGAGGCATTGCTCTGCAAGTGCCGCGGGCGACTGTGCTGGTCTGGCAAGTTCTTGAGATGGGAAGTTGTCAAAGTTCCATACCCGAGGATCTCGCAAGAATTCCGTCGCAGTGTAATGGATGATCCGATATCCGTCTCCAATAGGTTCCACCAGGCTGCAGCATAGGATAATGACGGTGTCGCTGAAGACGGATGCGTCTCGTGCCGATAGCAGCTCTGTGGCACCTGTCCTTGAGGGTACGTATGGCTCCCTCACTTTGTATAGTACTTCCCACAGCTCCAAGCGGCTCAGGGAACGATGCTGAAAGGCCAGCCACGTCAAGATTTTCTGAGCGAGTGCCCTCTCTGGCCTGATTCGTTTCGAGATCAGGCCCAGGATCCTGAAGTACATCCGTTCCAGATCTTCGTGCTCGGTAGCTCCCCAGAGCGCCTCCATCCGACATTCGACAGAGCCAAGCGCCGGCGATTCGACGTAGTCCATCATTAGCCTCGCCCACAGAAACATACCATTGGCACAATCAAGCAAGTGGTTGGTGAGATGTTCGGTTGGCGGTTGCGCAAGTAGGCCTCGGTCGACGAGGTTAGCCAGCCTCTCTGACAGGTACTGTCTTATGTCCCCTTCGACATTGCGGCGTGTCAATGAAAGGCAGGTAAGTTGAGCTGTTGCAGTGTAGGCTCTGAACGTCTTTACGTTCGGCCGGCTGAAGAAGAGAATCTTTGCGCCTGTCCCCTTGAGCGCGGTTATCATGTCACTGACGACGCGATCTGGATCATCTGATTCGTCCACACCATCCAGCAGCAACTTGAGATTCTCCATGTGCCGCGACGCCAACATGTTCAAGAGTTCAAGGAGATCGTTGGTGCTGGCTTTTGATGATGACGACCTCATCCGAGCCAGCGTGAAGGCGTCAAAGATTGCAGTATCGTGTTGGTAGCCATGAAATATCTGGGACAGGATCTCTCGGTAGGCGTTCAATCTCGAAGTTGACTCCGGGTTTGCATATGAGAAGAAGAAGTAGATCACTATTTCGGCAGAATCCCCAGCTGAGCTTGTGCAGGACTTCTGGAGGTTTTCGAGGACAGAAGCGGCGAGGGTTGTTTTTCCGATGCCAGGATTGCCTGCACGGGTAATATGTTAGATGCCTAAGAAGCTAAAAAAAGCTTGAGCCCGTCTCTACTGACCTTTAATCCAGAGGTATCGTCCACCTGCGTCATCGTCACGCACACAACAATCTGCTGACCTCCAGGAGGTGAACAGGGGATCAGCCAAGATCCATTCAGCAGTGCTGTCTTGTCTCGCTTCACTGGCCTTCCAAAAATGTCCGTGAACCAAGTCGGGGGCGACGGGGTCGAGCCAATGCAACAGGCGGTTGGTATACGACACTAGGTGCCCAGCAGGATTAGCTTCCTGTTGATGATGGAGGTTTCAGTTCCTTGAGGCATACAGTGTCTTGCTTCCCTGGCTTCTTTCTTGAGGTTATACCCGGTTTCATTCATTTTCTGAAGCGAGCTGAGCATCATCTCCTGAGCCTTGAACGCCGCACGCTGCTTGTCAGCCTGTGAATTTTTTATGTCTGTAGTCATACGCAATTGGATCAGGCTTTGCTCGGCTTCTAGGATTTTACAATGCGATTGTAAGGCCGCTTTGAAATCCTCGAATCGATGGTCGAAAGGCCTCCACATGAGGTCAAGGATGATGGCGGGGGTCCTCCTAGGAGCTGCAGACTGTCATTTGTCTCGACGTCGAGCAAGCGGGGAAAGAATTCCGACTCACTGCCGCGCTTTTGCGTGAAGACTCGAGCAACAGCTGTAAAGAAGTCGAATACATCAGCGTACAGCCTGATGAGTGATTCTCGAAACGAGTCGCTGACACATGCTGGCGACAGTTGTAGAATGTCTCGATATCGTGGCAACATGTCACCGATTTCGGAAAGCATCGAGGTCAGCTTCTGAAAGAATCCACCGAAGTTGCTTGCCAACTGTTCATCCGATATCAGCTAAAGGTCGATGATGCCACAAAGCGACTATGTAGACGAACCTTGAGTATCAAGCGCACAGCACCCCATGCTACAGCTGCAAATTCGGGATGGGATTGCACGAAGACACCAATCGTGGCAAAGTACGGCTCCAGGCGATTACTGAAGGTCCTAACACACTGGACGGCCTGTGCGAATCGTGGGCAATTATCCTTGAAGTTGGCGAATTTTTGAACTTCGCCTATGAGCGCATCCGGCGAGGTGCAAGTCGCGTACTGCGTCCTGTCGCTCTTCGCTAGACACTCTAGAAACTGGTCGCGGGCTTTGGCGAAGGTATTATCGGCTCCTGGGCCGGGGCTGCCATGTTGCATAGCCATGGAGACGAGTGGACGGCGATGCTGATTACTGATGAGCAACTCGAAGTGGTATATGATGGACAAGAAGGAGTAAGATGATATCGGCAGAAATCGAGCGGTTAAATATCTTCCGCCCGCTGTCTGCCTTGTCACTCAGCCTCAATAAGGCGGCCGATGCTGCCAGGCGGCCCATGTTACAATCCGCCCAAAAAATACTTCAGCATCGAGATCCAGTCTCGTGGTGAACTAATCAGTAATTAATTTTGTTATTTATCCTAGCTATCCATATCACAAACAAGTCATATCATTAAGCCTATAGTTGATATCTATCCATCTCTCAGTCGCAATTGTCTTCATCGCCGCTGCTCCTCGCAACTCTGCTTCGCGGAGCCTATACCATCAAAAAGATTAATGGATAAGCACTGCTTCCGCCTGGGCTTGAACCAGAGGCCTTCGCATTACTGACACTCTGATGGAGTATTAGTACGACGCTCTAACCAACTGAGCTACGGAAGCTGACTAATCGTTGAAGGACCGGTTTCTTAATTCGCGTGAACCATGGCCGCGGCGGTGACAATTGCTGTGGCACAGGGTAAGATGCCGCTAACGGACAGAGCTAAAGGCAAAGCATGACACGGATCGCGATATAGAACCCATTACAGATAAAGTATGTGCAATGCCCTCGGACTCAGTCTCGGATCCAACGTTACGGTTGCATTGGGCTTATATGCCTCTATGCCAATCAAGGCAAGAATCGTCATCACGTTACCATTACTTATAACTCGGCGTCAGCGTTAAACCCAACTGACACCGTCCGATTCGATCCCCAGAAGATGACGTGAGCCCAGTTTGCTTCTTTTAACGACGATCTGAGGCGGGGTTATCTATATAACTCGATCACAACCCCAGGTATTCAGTTCCTGAAAATCCAAGCATTGCTTCTCATCTGACATCATGGCATCATCTACCCAGACGACCACTTCCCGAGCCTCCGGACAAGGCGACTTTATTCTGATCAAGGGAGCGACTATCATCACCGTCAACTCTGAGGAGGATATTCTCGAAGATTGCGACATTCTCATCCGAGGAGACCGTATCGCCGCCTTGGGCAAGAATCTCTCTCAGCCAGAGGGATTGGCGGGGGAAGTCATTGATGGAACCGACTCAATTGTCATCCCAGGCTTTGTCGATGGCCACCATCACATGTGGCAGCAGATGCTCCGTGGCGTTGCTACAGACTGGTCGTTGCTCGACTACATGATCAGCATGCGAAGTGTATACGGCAGCCTCTTCACGTCTGAGGATGTTTACTTGTCCACCTATGTCGGTGCGTTGAGCCTGCTCAACAACGGCATCACTTCTGTGCTGGATCACTGCCACATTATCAATTCTCCAGACCACGCCGATGCTGCTGTAAAAGCGCTTAAAGACGCCGGTATTCGTGGAACATTTTGTTATGGATTTTACGCAAATCCCCCGACCGATGATTCTGAGACTTCATCTACAACACCCGAATTCTCGCACTCGGAGCGACTCGCTGATGCTGCAAGAGTTCGTGAGAAATATTTTGGTGACAACCATCCAAGCCGTCAACTTTTGACATTTGGAGTTGCTCCAAATGAGGTTGAAGTGCAAGAGTTTGACGATACAGCCCGCGAGATTGCCGAAGCTCGTGGTCTCGGGGCTCGCATTGTCACTATGCATGTCGCTCACGGCCCCATGGATCTCGAACACAAGCAGACTGTTCAAAAACTTGCAGATGCAGGTGAACTCAAGTCCGATCTGGTCTTTGCTCACGGGGCTTCATTCACCGATAGCGAGATACGCGAGATATGCGCTTCGGGAGCTGGTGTTGTGAGCACCCCCGACACCGAGTTGCAGATGGGTATGGGGTTCCCTGTTGCGTTCAGAGCCCGCGACGGAGGTTGCCGAGCCTGTTTGGGTATAGACATTACGTCAAACCAGGGAAACGACTTTATTGCGCAGATGAGACTCGCTTTGCAGACACAGCGTGCTGTGGAGAATGAGAAGGGTGTGCCAGTCACTGTGTCGCGCAAAACTTCCGAGGTTTTGCGAATGGCAACTATCGGTGGAGCTGAAGTGATGAGGATTGATGACTTGGTTGGGCGTATTGTGGTTGGAATGAAAGCAGACGTGGTCATGATTAAATGCAATGATATTGAAAGCAGTCCCGTCGCGAGTGCTACTGGGGCTGTAGTCTTCAATGCTTCTGTGGGGCATATCGATACTGTCATTGTGGATGGACAAGTAAAGAAGCGAAATGGAAAGCTTGTGGCAGACTGGGAGCCGCTAAGGGATGAAATGCGTCATCGTGCGGCAGATATGAGGACGAAGGCAGCGAGCCTTGACTTGTCGGCCGCTCGGGAGCGTTGGATGGGCCCTGTCAAGTTGTGATGTTAATGCCGCTGATTAATCTAGTCTCTACGATGCGTTCCATGCTATAAGATAGTTCAAGCTATTGATTTCCCCTGACGCTTGTGTTGACCCTAGAATGCCGGATGCTGCAAGCCTGGAACCCGACTTGGTCGCATCTGAATACACCTGTCGGCATCGGGCCGCGGGAACCGCGGATCCGGGGTTCTCTTCAGCTCACAACACAGTCCCGGGCGATTAGTGTCAATCTTAGTCTTGTTTAGTACAGACAAGCTGGGCGCTCTGCCAAGCCTCTAACAGGAGACCCTGGTGATGGCGTGGCTGAAAAGATCACGGCTAAACGGTACAGGGATGTTCGTAGACATGCTCGGTCTAAAGCCTCGGAGCAAAGCGGCTTGTATCATAGGTGAATAGGGCAACATGTTGCGGATTGTGACGAAAAATTCATTGGATATTATAACAGAAATTCTACAGTAAGACAAAAGAGGACCGCCGCTAGGTATGGTTGCCAGTTCTAATACCTTGCAAACTGGACTTCGGAAGATGTAGACGATGCGTCTCCATTTGCCTTGTCCGGTGCCCCCCGAATACTATCGCTATCCCGATCGCTATTACTCCTCCTTCGATGAGTGTGGACGGTGATTTCGGTCGTCTTCATGTAAGAATCAGGACCATGGGTATGTGTGCCTCCGTGATTCTGATCTCCCTTTCCAACTCGAACTTCATACTCGGGCGCTGTCTGTCCATCTGTTCCGGTGACATGCCTAGACCTCTCGCCGTTGAAGGTTTCCAACGCCACATCATGGGCTCCTTGACTGCGAGTGTAGGAGCTTCCATTTCTTCCGCCACGAGTCAACTCGACCAAGCGGTTGAGAATGCTGAATTCGAGCTTGAGCTTGATACTGTAGACGAGCGGCTTCCATGCGGTTTGGATACTGTATAGGTTCGCAAATTCGAGGGCGAGAATGGTGATATCGAGAAGGATGACGACAACGTTGACGTAGATCAGATGGTTCATAACGGTTCGCGTTCGAGTGTTGCCGATGCTCTTTTCGAGATTGAGGCGCTTTGTGGTTTCCCAGACGTATAATCCAGAGATGATGAGTTCTTGAACGAAGAACACACTCAACTGAATCTTCTCAAAGACCTCATAAGGCTTCACAAAAGGACCCGGGTTCGCCGAGTTAGAACCATAGACCAAGACAATGATAGGCAGATGCAGCCAAGTAGCATTGGCAATGATCATATACAGAACTAACCGCAGCCGCTTCTGATTATGCATAACAATATGCAGCCTCGAGTACAGCACAACCGACTGTCCCGTAATCATTGTACACCAGCCGATGAGGATAAGAGTCGAATAGACGTGCGGCTGCGCCACGACGCCAAGGTGTCTGAACAGAAACCCAGTAGCATTGAAGGCAATACCCCATGTCGCAATGACAAAACTCCAGAAGTATAGACCGCGGCGTTTCTTGAAGGACGTGAGGATGTGGACGTTGAGCTCGAGGACATTGTAGTAGGCGATGCTGAGGAAGACGCAAATGACGACGGCAACGACGCCATTCTTGGTGTTGAGATCAATCTCGGCCATGTTGGACAGTTGGTTGCCCCCCTGTGTAGGGAGAAAGCATAGAGAGTAAAGACTGTTGGCGGGAAGACGGAGAGTTCGGGGATGAAGGGGAGATCAGACCCAGAAGTAGCAGAGACGACATTTTAGGGCCAACAAGGGGCTGTCCATTTGATAGGCAGTGTCAACTTGACACGCAGAACATTGTTCATCACGACGATCCGGCAACATTGGCCGAAGACAAAATCCTGTTAAGGCTGTTGATGGAAACTCGACACGAGGAGATCGTTCGCCTAAATTGATACATGGTGTTGAACCCCCGGTCCTGGGTTGAATTAGAGTTTCCACCTTTCCCCATTTTGTTTTATTCCAAGGGGTCCGTCAGCCACAGGAAGCGCGTATGAACTTTAAAGCCAACAGGCTAGGCCGTTGGAAGAAAGTGTTGCATGTTGACACGAGGGAAACCTTCCAGACTGTTCCCTGGACTCCGAGTTTTCATTTCTTTTTCCTCTTGAGTCTTGTCGCATCTAGACTCCCATGAACCTGGCTCGGTACCGGCATGTTGCAAAAGTTCAGCTCAGGGGCCACCTGTTCAAGAAGCGAAGCACAGACATGAGGAGGATCGACTCCCCACAGCCCGCTGCTCATCATCCCGGGGAGAACTACTCCAAAAAGTGTTGCCCCGAGCGTCATGCTCGGAGAAGCCGTCGGTATCCATCTGTTTGCCTGTTTACCCCAGGCGGCACTACCGGGTATTTGACTGCCATCTTCCGAATGGAGCGTGTACGGGCTAGAATGGAACCGGTAGTGATTAAGGGATATCGTGATAATTTCTTTCAGGACTTCTGACAGGATCATCCGCATATTCAGAAGTTATAGAACTCTTTCGACAATTGGACCGCTTACACATTAGGATCATCTCGTTCCTTGCAGCCATCTTCTCTTAACCCCTCTCAGCACCTTCTAACGCAACTCTAGATCGCCGCCTCGGCAGCTCAGACTCCCGCGCCGAGCCGCTTGTCAAAGCCGATTGTGGAGCCGAAGCGTTTACGCCATCCCGGCGACGTAGCACTCCAACACCTGCCCGAAATCGTCACCTCGTACGAGAGCAGGGACTGGACTTTTGAAAGTGATTAGCGTGCAGGGGGGGCCTGAACTTTAACGATAGGCAGGCTGTACTGTAAGCTTGAGTTCAAGCTTGACCAGCTAAAGCTCCACAATGTCAACTCCGAATGCTCCGTTCCTGCATAGATCAACCTTGTCTGGTGCGCCTATTGCTATCCGTGATGAAAGGTCCTTGCATGATTATCGATGCACACTAGGATGAATCCATATCCAACTCCGATCTATTAATTTTAAAACAGGTAAGGATCAACAATCGCGCAGCAACCTCTACCTCTTGTATTTAAGCCATCTGCCTCGAACCTGCATGAGGCAAGCTTTCTCCTCACGCCACAAGCCGCAATCAATCCCACACACTTTTGCCATGTCTTCCTCTTTTGCTGTGGTTGCCCTCGGAGCCCTCGTCCAGTCGGGACTGGGTCTTGCCGCAAAAGTTCCTTCTACGGCTCAGGTTGTTGACTGGAAGAGCTTCAACGTTCTTGAGAATGTTCTTCCTCCCGCCGAGGCTAATGATTCGACCGTATGTCACCTTGTACCCCATTTGGGCCTCAGACAGTCTTGCTTACTAGTAAACAGACCTTCCTTTGGCCTGGTGTGACTGAAAAGTCTCTCCTGGAGAAGCCTTTCCACATCTATGACGATGAGTTTCTCGACGTCATTGGCTCTGATCCGTCGTTGACCCTCATCGCCACGTCTGAGTCGGATCCCATCTTCCACGAGGCTGTGGTCTGGCATTCTCCCAAGGATGAGGTCTTCTTTGTTCAGAACGCCGGCGCCCCTGCTGCGGGTACTGGTCTGAACAAGTCTTCCATCATCCAGAAGATCTCCCTCAAGGAGGCTGAGGCTGTGCGCAAGGGCAAGTTGGATGAGGTGACTGTTACGGTTGTCCCATCCAACCCCCAGGTCATCAACCCCAATGGTATGTGCCTATGTAATACATGGTAAAGTGTAAACTAACAATACTAGGTGGCACCAACTACAAGGGCAACATTGTCTTTGCCGGAGAGGGTCAGGGTGATGACATCACCTCTGCTCTGTACCTGATGAACCCCAACCCTCCCTACACACCAC